>PVIU01013321.1:0-56518 GCA_004026605.1 Ondatra zibethicus | reverse complement strand
GGACCTCCCTACTATCTCTAGGCTGAGCAAGGTATCCATCCAAATAGAATAGGTTCCAAAAAAAAAAAAAAAATACAAGCAGTACAGATAAATCCTGGCAGTCTGTCCCAATCATATAACTGTCACCCTCACTCAGAGGGACTAGTTTGGAGATATTTTGATTGAGGGAGTAATTATGGCACTAGCTAGAAACCGGACACAAGGGAAATTCCCAGGAATTCACAAGGATGATCCCAGCTAAGACCCTAAGCAATAGAGGAGAGGGTGCCCAAACTGGCCTTGCCCTGTAACCAGAATGATGAATATCTTAAAGATCACTATAGAACCTTCATCCAGCAACTGATGGAAACAGAGACAGAGCTTTGCATCAGAGCACTGGACTGAGCTCCCAAAGTTCAGTTGAAGAGTGGGAGGTGTGAGAATATGAGCAAAGAATTCAAGACTTTGATGGGTGCATCCACTAAAACAGTTTACCTGAGCTAATGGGAGCTCACCAGCTCCAGCTGGACAGGAAAGGAAACAGTATATTTAATTTTAATGTAGTATTTTTATGCACACATTTTATTCCACACTAACCAGTAAGTATAAACAAAATATCCTAATATAAATATGTCTGTCAGTTTATAAAGAAATTAGTCTGATATCAATTATTGACTAAAAGAGCAAGGAAGGAAACTTGTTTATTTTCCTGATGTCATGTCTTTGACAAAATATCTTCAAAAATGTGGAATGACAGCCTCATTCTAAAATGGTTATAATGAAAATTTATTTAGAAATAGGCTGTCTTTTCAAAATTTTGGACATATTTTTCATAAGAAAAATGGACCTGGTTTTTCATAGGAGTAAAGGAAGTTGTCTTTGCAGAGTTGGGAGATGTAGCCAACATTTCACAGTTACTTATTTAAATTTAATTTTTATTATTTTAAAATAGGAATTCCTGTTTGAAAGAGAACATGGCCCTTCTAGAGAATGCTAGATTTTAAGTATGAACATAGATATACCAAAATATGGCATTTTTATAGATAAACTTTTTCAACTTAGTCCAGATGACTAGATTTCCAGTAAAGAAAATAAAACATTCAATGTTTATCAGTGAATAAAAATGACTAGATAAGTGGGATGATAAAAAGGACACAAAATCAGAGCATTTATATACCAAAAGGGCAGATAACTTCATATGACCTCATATAAAAAAATATGCATTAACTCTGAGTTTGAAGTATGGCTAGATAGAAAAGCCTTCTTACATTATTTTATTAAGACAATTATATTTTCCTTAGAAAATCTTTTCAAATTAGCATACATAAAGTAAATGTAGTGTCTCGGGTAAAAAGAGTTATATATTATAACTACAAATAATTTTTTAATTGCAGAAATAAAAGATAAATCCAACACTTAATTAATCAAAATCAATTAAGCTAAAAATCCTTACTGAAGCTAACATAGACTTTCACTACTGACTTTTGCCTTTAATTGGAATTTCCTAGCTGAGTAATGACAAATTGCATGCTAATTATTTTAATAGAATGGTATAGAATTGTGAAATCCTGTCTTTCAGAAACAGTTATTACATAAAAATTATATGTTCCCTACATACATATCTTATATAGTTTGCTTATTTCATATATATATATATATATATATTTGTATGTATGTATATATATATATATGTATGTATACATATGGAGAGAGAGACAAAGTGGTTCACTTTTTCTAAAATGTATTGGTATTGTTTCATTATTTCTATTATCCTGAACTGAAGGCATTTATGCATGTTAGGAAAATGGTTAAAAGTTAAAATATTTGGTGGTATGTTTTAAAAAGCAATTGTGGTCCTGTGGTATGGTTCAATGGTTAAAGGTATTTGCCTCCAAGTCTGATGATATGAGTTTGTACCCCTGTTCCCTATTGTGGGAAGACAGAACCAACTCATTTAAAGTATCTTCTGATCTCCATATGTACATTCATTCTCATATGTGAAGAGTTGAACGAAATAGTAAACAAAGAATAAACATCAGACCCTTAGACATGAATAAATAATGCTAATGCCCTTAATAATATATATTTCAAGAATGATATAAAGTGTTTATTCTATTATTAAACATATTTTAACAATGATTTTAATTAGTATTGAATAATTTAATATAAAATATTTTGATCATATTTATTGGACTCCCCTAAGTCATCTCAGATCATTCTTCACCTGCTTCGCCACCCAACCTCATCCTCTCTCTTTCTTTTTCACATAAAATTGTAAACAAATTTACAAACAGTATCTCTGTAGTCTAGTTTGTGTTGCATGATTAAGTTTGTAAAATTTTATGTGAACTCAGGAAACTGAACATGCTTAACAAGTGTTATGAATGTCTTAATGATATAATGATGCGCACATAAATTTAGGAAGTATTTTACTAATATTTGTCTCCATTTAAAATGGATAAAATTGAATGTGTGTGCAAGTACTTGTGTGAATTTGCCTGTCTAGCAACAAGTAAGCTTCAGAATCAGTGAAAAAATCCAGAAAATAACATGGAGATTAATAAAATAAATCTAATTAATCTCTGACCCCCCCTACAAACATATACACACCAATGCTCCCCTGGGTCACTATTACTTCAGTCCATGTGGTATAGGACATGGGCAACAAGATCTTTTAAGCTATATATGTTTGCATCGTTTTTTGTTGAGCTGGAGTTTTCATAAAACCTATGTTTTGGAATTATGACAGACCCTACAATTCCAATAACTAATTTAGTGAGACTTAAGTGCATTATAAATGCTAATTGTAAAACGAAGCCTTGAAACATCAGAATAAACTTAATGATGTTTTCCTTTGCCCTAATATGCCATACATGTCAAATAAAAGAAAAAAATGTTTAAGAATCAAGACATTTTTCTATTTATTGTTCAGTGACAAACTTGAGCAACAGCACTTGGTAAAGTGGGCTGTCCAAAAAGGAAGATAATAACTTGAAATACAGGTCAAGATTTCTATCAGATTTTCTTAAAAATGCTAAATGTCTCTCTGTCTCCCTGTACACACACACACACACACACACACACACACACACACACACACACACAATTTGAAACAGGAATGATAACACAAAGTCACTGTAAGAATTCAGCTCTGATGGTCATTCACTTGAAGGGAAAAACAGATTAGGAACTTAAAAATATCTTAAAACACTGGAGACCAAACACTACACATGTGAATCTGTCTTCCATTTTAACAAGGACAAAGTCAACCCGTCGGCCAGCAGTATAATCTCAAGGGAATCTCCAGGTTCTACCCTGGTTTTTAAATAATTTAGCTCTGAAAAGAAAGAACTATGAACTTTAACTCACAAATCTCCAAACTATCTGGATAGAAGTTATTACTCCAGAGTATATGAATACATTTCTTTAATATGAATTTCATCAAATATAATATCAGGATTGTTTGTATTTTCTGATTAAACGTAAGTATGCATGATTCTTATGAATCTTATCTGATGTGTATTTTATACAACTTCAATACACCAGATATTGACAAAGTGCTAGCTGATATTCATTCCAAAGAACATTTTATATTTACTATTCCAGGAAATTACTTCTTCAGAATTGTATCATGACTAAATTAATAAAGCTAAAATGCCAGACTCATTGTCAGCAAGTGTCTACATGACTGTTAAAGTCTGTACATGTTTAGAACAGCATTTCCTAATCTTTTTTTGTCTGAAACAAGATCTGCCAGAATTTTCACTGTGTAGCTTGAATTTATTTTTAACACAAGAACTTATTCTCTTTAACAATTTATTTTGAAGTGCTCTCTGAATTTG
The DNA here is from genome assembly GCA_004026605.1 of Ondatra zibethicus. NCBI lineage: Eukaryota > Metazoa > Chordata > Mammalia > Rodentia > Cricetidae > Ondatra > Ondatra zibethicus. The sequence goes on along the minus strand of PVIU01013321.1, from coordinate 52,697 downwards.
AAAATAAACATCATGTTACACTGTGGGAGATCAGAAACTGCATTATGATACTGTGGATAATGCTTCTGTTCAGAAGTTACTTGTTGGGAGTGAGGTATTGAATAATATATAGACTAAGACAGTCTTTTCCAGTAAGAAAGACACAGAGACTACACAACAAAATGTGTGATCCAATATGAAGAAAGTAGTCAATGAATAAACCAATAAATATCATACTTATAGAAAATAGGGCTTAGGAGACTTATAACAGGAAAAGTTTTAATATATATGTGTGTGTAAATGTATATATCAAATATATTACATAATACAATAGAATAAAAACAGAATGTATGTGTATGTATGTATTCATGCATGTACATATGTATGTATGTATGTATATAAATAAATAATGGCCAAATTACCCCTCTTTTAATGCTGATATTACTGAAAACAACCTTGCTTTGACAAATAATAAACCACAAACTGTGGAAACAACCTATATGTACTGAGTTAATTTCATCTACTGGCAATTTTCTTCTGTATAGTTGAGGAATACAGTGGACCATGTATTTCTAGGAAAATATGTTTGAGAACTGTTTAAAAGAATGTACCTGTGCAAAGACATCAAATTTTCCTTCTCTCATGAGTAGTTACTGGATTAAAGAACAAATACATTAAAAAGGGATAGAAATAGTATTGAGGTGGATCCAGATATTAAAGACATCTAACAGAAGTCTAACAGAAGTGAAAGCCTGAAACCTGGGGATATGGTGATGATACATAGTGTCATGGTAATTGATTCATGAAGGTTATATGGCATACTGAGCATCATTTGTGAATGAACTTTTTAAAGAAAATATATGTTAAGTCATTTGGAAGTTTATTGCATATACAATGAACCTGTTTGCTTCTATAAGTTAACTATGATTATAAGACAAAAAATTAAACAGGGATTCATTTTCTAATGAATTATAAATTAGTTTTCTAAAATGCGGGTGTTTGAGTTGAGTCTTCATAAACTAAGGAAAGACACGTTAAGGTATCTAGCTTAAAACAATCAAATTTTATGTATCATTTGTAATGGGCCATACTCAATGTTGACCAACTAATTCCCTAACACAGTTTCCAAAGGCGTAAAGTTGAATTTAGTTTAATCAACTTGTGTGTAGAAAAGTGTAAAATGCAGAAATAAATTGTCACTTTGGAAAAATTCCAACAGACTCTTATATTTAAATTCCATTTCTTTAGACCTCACACAAGCCAATCATTCTATAGAGAATTAAGCAGATTCCTTTTTAAAAAATATGAACCAAGTAAAATTAAACAAGTATTAATTGATTTTTATTAATCAATATATTTATACATCAGTTTTAAAATCAAGTTCAACAAAATAGAAGAACATTTAAGATCAATGGATATAACTTAAAGATTGTCTAAAAGAGGCAACATTGGCAGGACAATATTAAATTCTAAGCTCTAGGCTCCATTTGTATGCTGTAATTTATATCAACTGACTGCTTGAATTTATCACAGGTTTAATTTGGTAAAGATCCTTTATTCCCCCTCTGATTAATATTCCTCATTTCTATAGTGGGAGCCAAGAATATATAAGTAGCTCACAACATCACTAAGTGGGTATACAGCTCCTGGAGAAGTTCTAGGATAGCCTCAGTGCCCAATACTCTGTAGCTCTATAAAGGGTGAGTTAGTAATATATACAGACATCCAAATATAACGTGTGTACCTTTAGACTCCAGATTTTAAGTAATTTCTGTGAAATATTTCACTAAACTCAGAACTCTTAGCCTCATGGTTTCTTTTTGCTTGTATATTTATCAAAGTTACATCTCATTACAAGTCAGGTATCTCTGTGTCTACAAACCATTTTGTAAAAATTTCTTAAGCTGTGTATTTTCAAGCTCCTAATAGCTAGACTTGCTTTTTCATGAGTATGAACATTAGCGTACATATAATAGTTGATTAAGCATAAGCTGCTACAGAAATAGAAATGACCCCAATGACCCAAAGTTTGTTCATGATTGCTTACTAATTTCAAGTCCTTGTAGGATTTAAAATATGACTCATCCAAATGAACACTGGGTTTGAACACTGTGACTTTATATAAGCCATAAACATACGTCCCTGAATTTCATATATCTTGAAAAAACAGGCCAACCGATACTTATTTTGAAATAGCACAGAATTTAAGTCCTCACTGAAAAGCATTTCAGAAATGTTCCCTTTGATTTGCTCCAGGAAAGAAAGGCCATAACTTAGAAACAAAATCTGCAGTTGAGGTTAATCGTGACTTGTGAGGAGCTGTTCCATAAGTAAATGCCTGCTTCATACTATTTTGTATTATCTCTTCTGGGTGGAGAAGCTGTGAGGTTTAAGTCAGGTCAAAAAGCAAAAAGAAAAAAAAAAGAAAACTTCTTAAAAGGAAGAGAAAAAATCTAGGCCACATTTGACTTCTAAAGCTGCTTTGCTGATTTATTTGATTGTAGTTCTAAATCTAAAATGTCAAATTTCAAATAAGTTTTCCTTTGTGTTAGTTTTGAACTACAAATGAGGACAAAAGTAACAAATGTTTGAGTTTTTGTTTTCAAGCATCTTCCTCAACTCCAGGGCTAGTTGTATAAACTCAGAATGCAAAGCCCTATGCTGAACTGTAGTTCCACATTTTGGACCTAAAAAAACTGAATTTATCATAAAATAATTAATTTAATGATCATTATTTTCATTAAAACATTACACTGATTATAAGTCTTGAGAATAGGTCTAAAATACAGAACAACTGAGATAACTTAACAGCCCCCAATGTAGTAGGACACTCATAATATTATTTTTATTAGATTAACTAATCTAAACACTATGAAATATCTCCACTATTCTTCCAAAAGGCTTCACAGTTTTGCTTATTAAATATTTAAACAAAATTATCTCATTAGGTGAAAAATAGATATTTTTTTCCTTATCTTCAGGAAACATTTCTAATAATCATTTTCTAAGAGTTAAAAATGTAGAATGCAGAATGGAATGTAAAAAAACACACATAGCTATTCAATACAGTTCTTGAGGCCCTAGCTAGAGCAATACTAAAAGGAGATCAAGGGGATAAAATTCGGAAAAGGAGAAGTCAAACCCTCACTGTTTGCTGATGATACGATAGGTTACATAAGCGATGCCAAAAATTCCACCAACAAATTTCTACAACTCATAAACACTTTCAGTAATGTAGCAGGATTCAAGATTAACTCAAAAAAATCAGTAGCCCTCCTGTACATAGATGATAAAAGGGCTGGGGAAGAAATCAGAGAAACAACACCCTTCACAATAGCCACAAATATCATAAAATATCTTGGAGTAACTCTAGCCAAACAAGTAGAAGACTTATATGACAAGAAATTTAAATCTTTGAAGAAAGAAATTGAAGAGGACACCAGAAGTGGAAAGATCTCCAATGCCGTTGGGTAGGTAGAATTAATGTACTAAAAATGGCAATCTTACCAACAGAAATCTACAGAGTCAATGCAATGCCCAGCAAAATTCTTCACATACCTTGAAAAATGGTACTCAACTTTATATGGAAAAGCAAAAAACCCAGGATAGCCAAAACAATCCTGTACAATAAAAGAACTTGGGGAGGCATCACAATCCCTGACTTCAAACTCTACTACAGAGCTACAGCACTGAAAACAGCCTGGTATTGGCATAAAAATAGACAGGAGGACCAATGGAACGGAATAGAAGCCCTGGATATCAATTCACACATCTTTGAAAACCTGATTTTTGACAAAGAAGCAAAAATATCAAATGGAAAAAAAGAAAGCATATTTAACAAGTGGTGCTGGCATAACTGGATATCAACATGTAGAAGAATGAAAATAGACCCATATCTATCATCATGTACAAAACTCAAGTCCAAATGGATCAAAGACCTCAACATAAAGTAGCCAAACTGAACCTTATAGAAGAGAAAGTGGGAAATACATTTGACCGCATTGGCACAGGAGACCACCTCATAAATATATCCCCAGCAGCACAGATACTGAGAGAAAGAATTAATAAATAGGACTTCCTGAAACTGAAAAGCTTCTGTAAAGCAAAGGACATGGTCAACAAGACAAAACAACAGCCAAGAGAATGGGAAAAGATCTTCACTAACCCCATATCAGACAGAGTTCTGATCTCCAAAATATACAAAGAACTCAAGAAATTGGTCACCACAAGAACACATAATCCAGAAAAAAAATGGAGTACAGACCTAAACAGAGAACTCTCAACAGACAAATCTAAAATGGCTGAAAGACATTTAAGGAAACGTTAAACATCCTTAGTCATTAGAGAAATGCAAATCCAAAGATCTCTGTTCCATCTAACACCTATAAGAATGGTCAAGATCAAACACACTGTTGAGAACTTAGGCTGGAGAGGTTGTGGGGAAAAGGGACCACTTCTGCATTGCTGGTGGGAATGCAAGCTTGTACAGCCCATTTGGATGTCAGTGTGGCAAATTCTCAGAAAATTAGGAAACAACCTTCCTCAAGACCCAGTAATAGCACTTTTGGGTATATATCCAAAGAATGCTCAAACGTGCCACAAGGACATGTGCTCAACTATGTAAATAGCAGCTTTGTCTGTCATAACCAGAACCTGGAAACAACCTAACTGCCTTTCGACCGAAGAATGGATAAGGAAAATGTGGTACATTTACACAATGGTGTACCACACAGCGAAAAAAAAAATAATGACATCTTGAATTTTGCAGGAAACTGGATGGAGCTAGAAAACCTTATTTTGAGTGAGGTAACCCAGACACAGAAAGACAATTATCACATGTACTCACTCATAGGTGGTTTTTAAACATAAAGCAAAGAAAACCAGTCTACAAACCACAATTCCAGAGAACATAGACAACAATGAGGACACTAAGAGAGACTTACATAGATCTAATCTACATGGATAAGTAGAAAAAGACAAGATCTCCTGAGAAAATTGAGAGCATGGGACCTTGGGGGAGGGTTGAAGGAGGAGGGGAGAGACAGGGAGGGGAGCAGAGAAAAATGTAGAGCTCAATAAAATTCAATAAAAAATTCACACATTAAAATTTACAATCACGATTTCCACAAAGACTATGCAGAAGATTATGTCAATTCATAAAAGAATATTATTCAACTTCATATGGGAATAAATGCATAGAAATTATTATAAAAGAATTCAGAATTATTTTTCTATCAGTACCTACCTGATCCCAAAAAGTTAACAATAAGATATTCATTGATTATGCAATGTATCCTACATTGCATTCTGCAAATTTAAGAATTTTCTATGACAAAAAATTCTGTTGAGATTGTTAATTGAATTTGAATTTGTAATAGCTATTAAAACTAAATTTCCTCATAATAATAAATCTTCTAATTGGTAAATGAGTTTTGTTCTCTAAATTTTTCCGTTATTTTTAAAGTCTTGACTTTTTAAACTCTATATTATGTTGTTTTATTTATTTAATTGTAGAAATGACACTATTTCACTTTTAAATTTCCTACTTTTAAAAAATTATTATAAACTTAAATCTTTGTCAATTTTACCCCTATGTACAATATATTCTGATTAATCTCTCTTCCACCTCCTCTCATCATTCCCCAGTTCCTACTGGCCCCTCTTCCTACCTATCTGTTTTGAAGATTCATAAATTTTGGGTTATCAATATCATCTACATGAGCTTTGGACTGGTAATTATCCATTAAATAGGGATGTTGTCACAACCCATGTGAAGATTGTCAGGATGAACCTAAAAGACAACAAAAGTAGAATCTGTTATCATTGCACTTGGTTGCCAATCAGAACTAAATGATAAGGCTCTGTTGCTGAAATCACAGCAACCTTGGTTGTATGGCATGGAGAAATCACACTAGAGTTGTACTGAATGTCTACTCTTTTCAGGCTAGCTGTCTTACATAGCACCTGAAGCTACAAAGGCAGGCTACTGGGAAAGAAAAATAACTAATGGTCTACACAGTTGGGAACTTTTTAAGCCATGATACAAATCTGCCAGGCACAGGATTTCTGCGTTTACAATAATAATATAATTGTTACATGGATAACTGGTTATTCTCTGGCAAGATTTGATATCTTGTACTGTAAACCTTCTTGAAAGCCTAGGAAAGGGAAGTCATAAGACATATGGTGCACCACAACACATTTTTTAGATTTTCTGCTTTATCAATATAGAATCCAACCACCATATACACATGCATGTCTCTCTGTATATCTATATACATGAGTTTCTCTAGATAGACATGTTCCCTTCTTGAAAATAGATTTTTTCATACAATAAATTCTGATTATGATTTTTCCTCTCTCTACTTGGATTTTCTACCCATCTACCCTTAAATCCAGTCTCAAACACTTTTCATCAACTGTTAGAAAATTAATATGTATCTAAACAACCATAATAAAATAAAGTAATATAAAATAAAAAACAAAGAAATCATAAAATAACAAGACATTCAAACAAAAGATGAGTCAACAAAAAAGCACAAGAATCTCATATAGATGAAGACACACATGTTCATACACATAGGAATCATCCCCCCCCCCAAAATGGAAACCATGGTATGTATATGAAGATGTTGTGATGTTATAAAACTGTACTAACATCAAATTATAAGACAAAAAATATCCAAAGATGCTATTGACTTTGTTTTGTGTTAACCATATACTGTTGGGCATGGATCCTACCTTTAAGAGTGTTTTGTCTAATCAGTGACACTGCCATGGAGAAAACTCATTTTTTCTTTTGTAAATGGTTATGAACCAAAGTTTTTGGGTTAGTCATGGGAGCACGTGTCTACTTCTCTTTTAAGTTTTAGGACCTCATCTGAAGCAGATCTGTGCTGGATCTATACGTGATTTCCCATTCTCTGTAAGTTCTTATATGTGCCTTACCACTTGTATCTAGAAGGCCTAGATTCCTTGGTGTCCTCTGCCACTCTGGCCCTTATACTGTTTCTGCCTCCTCATCTACAGAGTTCCTTGACCTCTTATTGGATAGATTTGATGGGGACATTTCTTTGGGGCCTGAGTGCATTTGCACCATAGACAAATAATAATCTAAGACCTAATCAGAGAATTCTCTTTTGTCTAGGCAACCTCAAAATTGACAAAGATGGGTGATTAAACAGCATTCTGAGAATAAAAGATTTTTGAGTTGTCAGTCCTAAATTTCCAAGTTTTGTTTGTTATTAGGAATAATATATAATTGATAATTATATAATTATCAGATATTTTGAATTATTATATTTTCAGTTTAATAGCAATTTACAGCTGCAATTTTATAAATTGTAGAGATTTTCTTTATAGATGGTCACTTAAGAAGTATGCCAGTTATTTTATACATCAAATTGACAGTAACTAGACTCATATTGGAAGAGGGAACCACAATTGAGGAAAAACCCCACCAGATTTTCCTGTGGTGAATTTTTATGATCGAAGATTGATGTGTGAGGGCCCAGATGACTGTGGCCAGTGCTACTCTTGCTTTGGTGGTCCTTAATGCTTTAAGTAAGCAAGTCTATTAAGCCATGAGGAGCAACTCAGTTAGCAGTATTCCCTCATGGGTTCTGCTTCAGTCCTTGCCTCTAAGTTCCTGTCCTGAGTTCCTGCCTTGATATATCTTACTGAGAGACTATGATTTGGAAATATAATTTGAAATAAACCCTTTGCTCCCAAGATACTTTTGGACGTGTGGTTTTATTATAGTTATAGGAACTCCAAGGCACAATCATGATGCTTTACTTCATCTTAATCATCATAAAATAACTCATTTATCCTACATAACCAAGGTTTTGTGTCTAAAAGAGTTGGTGTTTGTTGTCTCCATACTCTTCTCTTGTACCACCATACAACCATGCTTCTCTGAGTTTGATTGCCTTAAATTGTATATAGAAGTATGTTTCATTATATTTGTCTCTCAGTTTTTATTTTTTCAATTGATTCATAGATTACAGAATTTCCTTTATTAAGGTTAAGCAGTATTCATACATGTATGTTAATCATATTTTGGTTGCCCCATTTGTGTTAAAGAGACAAGGATTATTGATAAAATTTGAGTTTTATGAATGGCATTACTCAGATATAGAAGTAAAAATATATACAGTATGCTTATCTTTGAAATATATAAGCTGCACAGTTTTATTTATTGTGAATTCAATCTTTATTTCTAATTCCATTAAATACTTTCTAATTTTTATGTTAATGTGTGGCTATTTATTAGTGTACAGTTTAATCTGTAGAAATCTGAGAGTTATTTCAGAAAATTGTTGAGTGTTTATAGTCAGATGTATGTTTTTAACAGAGCATTTGAGATATATATATATATATATATATATATATTCAAATTTTCAAAAAGTTTTCAAAGTTTCTGCTGTCTTCATGTATTTGACAACATTTATGATTTTGGGGGTTTCATTGTTATTTTGTTTTATAACAGCAACCCTAAAAAACATATAGGGACTACTTTAAATTTTGATTTACCATTTTCCTAACAGGTAATAGATACAGAAATCATTTTATATTACTATTTGCCATTTGTGAATTTTCCTTGGAGGAATATCTAATGAAGCTTGTTCTATGACCTTTACCTGTTTGTTACTAATAATTTGTAAAATTTATTTTAAGTCCTTATCAGTTACTATTCTATAAATAATTTATTTATTTTTATTTTATGTGCAATGGTAGTTTGCCTGCATGTATGTCTGTGTGAGGGTATCCAATCTTGGAGTTAAAGACAGTTGTGAGTTGCCATATAGGTGCTGGGAATTGAAACCAGGTCTTCTGGAAGAGTAGTCAGTGTTCCCAACCACTGATCTACCTCTCCAGTCCCATTATCAGATACTCTATAGTGTTTTTTCTGATTCCATAAGATATTTTTGCTTCTATTGAATGTCTTGTAAGATATATTATAGGCTTATGTTTTATTTATTTTGTTTTTCTATGATTTGAAAATTTCCTTTATGTTTAAATACATATTAATAATTATAATAGGTCTTCAGCTTCTTTCATTCCCAGTCCTCCCATTGAACTCACTCTTCTTTCCCCAAAGTTCCTCCTACTTTCAATCTTTTGTTTTGTTTTTGTGAAAGAGAGCATGGAGTTTATTTTGTCTGGTTGCCCAAACATGGGTAGAAGATATTTGGCTGGAGTTTAGGCAACATATCTCTTAAACTACTTGGTCTTATCACATAAGAAAGTAGCATGCCTTCTCCTAGCCACCACTGAAATTTAGGAGTTCCTTACGGAATTAGTAGGTCTCATGATTCCTTCCCTTTTTATGATGCAATGATCACAGCTTATAACTTGTACAGATACTGTACAGTACAATAGGGAGTTCATGAAGCCAACTGTCATACCATGTACAGAGGATATCTTTTGTAGCAAATCTTTCCAACTTCCATTATTTCTCATGGTTTATTTTTTTATCCTGATCCTTAAAGTAGATGATAGTGATGACTTATTGAGAACTAAGGAACTGAGGACTCCAACATCCCTTATTATTGAAAATTAAATAATTTATGAATCTCAGTATTATCCTCTGATCACTGTAGTGAGAAGTATCTCACAACCCGGATGAGAGCAGCTCTGATCCATAGATGTAGACTTGAGTATTTAGAGCATAGTTTGGACATATGTCATTTAATTGAAGTGATAGTAGAAGAAAACACTAGTAGGGGTTCTAGTTATGAGCTCTTATATACTTACAAAACCTGAATTCATTCCCTGCTGTAGAGAAGGAAAAACCTTCTTTTTAAAAAAAATTTGTGATGTCATTCAACTTATCTATTTTCATTTTCATGCTTTTTTTAAATAACATCAAATTCAAATTTTCAATGTTACATTGGAGGAAATGAGGGTTTTTTCTCAACATTTTTTCCTAAGAGTTTTATAATTTTAGCTTTTGCATTGACATAGCTAATGAATTGCAATTAATAACTCATATGGTTCCTTGTAAAAAGACAGAATTCATTCTTTTGCAGGTAGCAATCCAACTCTCTCAGAACTGTTATAGAAATTTTCTTTGATGTCTTTATTAAAAAATTAGTAATTATGTGTTTAATAAATTTCTTTTCACCTTTGTTGATCACTGAAGGACATAAATCAAAGTTCACAGTTCTAAAATGCCTGAAGGATTGCAGAAAAAATCGTCTTGGAGAAGCACTAAATCTGCAATTATTCCTTTTTCTTTTCTTTTTTTTGACATCCTGAGGTTTGATATTCCTTTTTCAAAATAATACAGTTTCCCAAAATCAAATTGAACTGAGAGAAAATTAATTATCACAAAAATTATAATTTTAATTATTACTTTCGACCTTACTAATTTTTGCCCTCAAAAACTTTTTCAACTGAACATGATTATAGATTTTATATTAAACAATATAAATTAGATCATGCAAATTCATTTTAGTAAATTTATGTTAATAAATCACAGAACTTAATCTGAACCATCTAAATAGTATATATATGTATATATATATATATATATTACTGCAATTTGAGAGACAAAATAAAATCATTTATGATTTCTGTCTTTGATCAATATACCTTGATTAACCTAATTTTTACTTTATTATGATTCTTTCAATTTTTCTGTAACGAGATCAGACACATTTGGGTGGTATGGCTGTTTGTGACTTGTTCATAAGCTACCATTGCTGACAAACTAGTTTGTTCAAACTATACTTCCTTTTCACTTATTTATTTATTTATTTATTTATTTATATTATTTTTATTTTTTAAGAAAGGAAACAGACTATCTTTTTTGCATATACATACCAATCCAAGTTCCCACTCCCTCCGCTCCTTCCATCCTGTCCACTTACCTCCCCAACCCCACCTCCCACTCACTCCACAGAGAGGGAAAGGCACATTGATTTGGGGAAGGTTCAAGGCCCTCCCTACTATAACTAGACAGAGCAAGGTATCCATACAAAGAAAATAGGTTTCCAAAAAGTCAATACAAGCAGTAGGGATAAATCCTGATGCCACTGCCCCTGACATGCAACTGTCAACCACATTCAGGGGGACTAGTTCGAACCTATACTTGTTCCTTCACAATCCAGCTGGAGTTGGTGAGCTCCCATTAGCTCAGGAAGACTGTTTCACTGGTATACCCTCATGCTCTTGACCTCTTTGCTCATATTCTCACTCCTCCCACTCTTCAGCTGGACTTTCGAAACTCAATCAAGTTCTCCGATGCAGGTCTCTGTATCTGTTTCCTTCAGTTGCTGGATGAAGGGTTCTATGGTGATATTTAAGACATTCGTCAGTCTGAGTACAGGACAAGGAGAGTTTAGGCACCTTCTTCTCTATTGTTTAGGGTCTTAACTGGAGTCATCCTTGTGGACTCCTGAGAATTTCTCTAGAGCCAGCTTTCTTGCTAGCTTCATAATGGCTCCCTCAATCAAGATATCTCTTTCCTTGCTCTCATCTCTGCCCTTCCTCCATCTTGACTATCCTATTCCCTCAAGTTCTCCTTCCCTGCCCCTTCTCCCCTCCCTTTCCCTTCCACCCTTATGTTCCCAATTTTGTCAGGCAATCTTGTCTATTTTGACTTTCCAGGTAGAGCTATATATGTTTCTTTTAGGGTTCTCCTTGTTACTTTGCTTTTGGGGGAGTTATGGAATATAAGATCCTTATCTTTTGCTTTATAGCTAGTGTTCACTTTTGAGTGCATACATATCATAGTCATCTTTCTGGTTCTGTGTTACCTCACTCAGAATAGTTTTTTTTTCCTAGTTCCATTTGTTTTTATGCAAATTTCAAGATAACATTGTGTTTTTTTGTTTGATGGCTTGTTTTTTTACTAGTACTCCATAGTGTAAATGTACCACATATTCTTCATGTGTCCTTTGGTTGAGGAGCATCAAGGTGGTTTCCACATTCTGGCTATTGCAAATAATGCTTCTATGAGAATTGTTAAACAAATGCCCTTGTAGTATGATTGAGCATATTTTGTGTATATTCCTATGAGTGGTAATGCTGGTTCCTGAGGTAGATTGAATACCAATTTTCTGAGAAACCACCATACTAATTTCCAAAGTGGTTGTACATGTTTGCATTCCCACCATCAATGGATGAGTGTTTTCCTTACTCCACATCCTCTCTAGCATAAGCTATCATTGGTGTTTTTGATCTTAGCCATTCTGACTGGCGCAAAATGCTCTCTCAGAGTTGTTATGATTTGCATTTCTCTGATGGCTAAAGAAGTTGAATATTTCCTTAAGTGTCTTTCAGCCATTTGAGAGTCTTCTGTTGAGAAGTCTCTGTTTAGTTCTGTACCCCATTTTTAAATTGGATTATTTGGAATTTTAATGTCTAATTTCTTGAGTTCTTTATATACTTTGGAGATCTGTCTTTTGTCTGATGTGGAGTTAGTGAAGATCTTTTTCCATTTAGTAGGCTTCCTTTTTGTCTTATTGACTGTGTTCTCCTTTTCTCTTTTGTTAACATACCCTATCTATCACAGAGATAAACCGTAAATCAATACGAAAGAATCTGAGGCAATCTTATAATTACAAGTTAAAGGCAAATCTGTTTTACGCAAGGAGCTAGAGTTATAAACTATAGACTTAGACCTTTTCTCAGGACATGAGAATGAGAGTTCTAAAATGATAATGGGAAAGTAACTAAATACACATAAACTTGTGGTTAGTCAAGACAGAATTGGAGGCTCAGAGTTAATATGTCCCTAATGTTTCCTATAGTAGATTAGGAAAGTTTTTGATTGAAGAGTTTGTTATTTTAAAAAGAATTCTGCCAATTTATTTCTCAATGAGGATAGAAGAAATTTTATAGAGGAATCATTTTTTCACATTTCAAACTTTCTTCTCTACATCAAATTTAAATAAACAGTGAGTTTACTTATATAAACATCATCATATTTACATTGATTCACAAAGAACATAGTAAGGATTAGTTATACTGAGAAAATTATAGATATATTTATGTACATTCTGTTTTATTAAACTTGAAACACTATACATATATATTCATACATCATATGATTGTTCCATAATCAAAACCAAACTACTCACAACTCAGAGAAAAAAGTTGTCCTTTTCCATTACATGTTTGTGGGGTGGTGTCAATAAAGTATCCTCACCCAAAAGTCCAAAGAATAGCTCAGATTTTTCTGATAAAATATTACGCTAGATTCTAAACCCTCTATTGGCTATATCATAAGTCATTTCATCTTAATTCCAAATTCAATCACTCAATGTTTAGGAGTCATCCTCTCATAGGAGTGTGTGTGTGTGTGTGTGTGTGTGTGTGTGTGTGTGTGTGAGAGAGAGAGAGAGAGAGAGAGAGAGAGATGGAAATTGGCTCAAATCCAAGCCATCTGAATGTTGGAAGAATAAAAGGAACAATAATGAAATCCAGGCTAAGCTGCATGGGGTTACTGGTACAACATTTTTTGCTATGGCCAAAGTTTCAATGTCTAGGGACATACTGTCATGAATCCTGTGTCCCAAAGTCTAATAACCATCAAACCGTGTGTTCCAATGATAACAATGAATGGCCAACCTCCACAAAAGACATTAAGTTTTTTTCTTCATTCTTGTGTTTATTCAATCATTGCTGTAATAAATTCAATTATATCCATTTTTATTAATGTGAAACATTTTACTCAGTCTACTGACAAAGATGGCAACACCTTTTAAGAAACCCCTCATCAACACATGAAAAAATATTTTTATTGGTGTCAGAGTCATATTACAATTGACAGAAATTAACTACTCTAAAATTTCTCTTACAACTATTTTCTGAATGATCAATGTCTCCACTCTAATCACACATAATGATTAAAAATATTGTATCCAAATTTGGCCAGGGGAATTTTTTACTGACACTTCTCTGCAATATTTTCAATTATTTCACTCATCAATTTATTTATATAACAGGTGTTATTTCAGTTGTCGTCTATGTCAAATGAATCACAAGAAGAACTAGTGTTAAAATAATAAATCTGACTCTTGTATGTATGTATTTTTATACCCTGTACTTAATGCCTAATGCCAAGTAACACAACTCCTATTTTGTCTATAAATTACCTTTCCTTGGAGGAGACCGCTGGTTGGTTTCTGGCTGCTCAGTCCTGAAATAATCACATGGAATCTTTATTATTTAAATCACTGCTTGGCCCATTAGCTCTAGCTTCTTATTAGCTAACTCTTACATCTTAATTTAACCCATTTCTAGTAATCTGTGTATTACCACATGCTGTGGCTTAGCAGCTAAAGTTCCAGTGTCTCTCTCCAGTTGGGCTACATGGTTTCTCTCTGACTTAGCCTCCTTTCTCTCAGCATTTGGTTTAGTTTCCCCTGCCTATCTCTGCTCTACTCTTTCAGGACAAGCCAGTTTCTTTATTAACCAGTGGTATTCACAGCCTACCGAGGGGAATCCCACATCAACCTTCCTCTTTCCTAATATGTTTAAGCTATATCATAACTTTAAAATCATTCTACTATTCCTATGGTCCACTGATGTAACTTTAATGGTGGATGGTTTCACAAAACCCTACTGCCATCTGAGGATCTATAGGCAACTAATGGTTGCTGGAAGAAGGTAAATCATTTTTTTTTCTGGGGATGTTACATTTTGTAGATTGCCTTTGGTGGATGGCACTCCCTGCACATAAGGACTTAGAAAAATAGTATATGATATTGGAAGAGTGACATGATGAGGGATCTTGGAGGAGGTGAAGGGAATAGGAGGATATAATAAAATATATTTTAGACACTTATGAAATAATCAAATGACAAAGAATAATATATTAAAAATTAATGGAAATCTGAGTAATTTTTAGTTGTGTTTGATTCTTCCTTCTAGCAATCACATGTGATTTTATATTTTCTCTTATTTGTTACTTAATATTAATAAATATTAACAATTACATTTCAGCTAGAGGCTAAATATAAACAAGAAGTCTACTTATAATCAATAACATTAGTGACATGGAAGAGTCTATCATAAGAAAGATATCAGAAATGAATTTCCATTGCATTAGAAGCAGCCCTGGCATCATTGATATCATTTATTCATCTTACGTTTTCTTTTTGTCTGTTGCCTTTACAGAAGAGAGAAAAAATATGAAATAGTTAAAAAATATAGAGTTGACTATTTTAATGAATCATTAGTGTATATGTATGTTTTGTCGGAACCTACATATGTGTACCCTGTGTGTGTCTCGTTTGAGAAGGTTAGAAAAGACAAATCTGATCCCCTGTGATAATATGTACAGATAGTTGAAAGAGGTATTGTGAGTACTGGGCACTCTTCTCCTGTCAACTGAGCTGGTTAACTAGATAAATACTTTGATTAATTGATAAATAGATGATAGATACATAGATAGGTAAATAACAGATGAGAAAAGAGCTTATATTTAAAATCTGTTATGTTCTAACTTTCAAAGATTTATTTGTAAGTTTTGAAGGTATGTGTATGTATGTGAACCTTCATGAGTTTTGTGCAACAAGGAAATGCAGAAGCCTGTGGAGGACATACTAAGACATTGGATTCCCTAAACCTTGAAGCAGGAGTCAGCTGACTTGATCTTCAGTTTCCCAGGCTTTAGAACCTTGTTCTAATCAATTTATGTTCATTATAAATGGTTTAGTTTGTGGTGTGTTCTTCAAGTAATACAACATGGCCCAAGATATATAATTGATACTGTGAAGAGCTTTTTGATTCTATAACAAATCCTTAAAATTCTGAATTTGTTTTGGAGTTGGGAAATTTTGAGGGTAAAGTCCTAGCTTTCAGAATTTTGACAAACAAATTCCTCAGAAAGTCTTTGGAGCTTTAGAGAGACCTCAGCAGTTTATAACACTCATTACTTTTGCAGAAGATCCATCTTCAATTCCCTCAACACACATGGTGGTTATTGTAAAGAACAGAAAACACGCATAAGACCAGGCATGCACACTTTACCACAGGTTTGATATAAACATTTAGGATTCCTGTAATTGTAGTTAAATTAAGACAATGAGAAATGCCCTGAAATTGTTTTACACATTATAGAGACTGGCTTTTCCACCAGAGAAGGAGAGATCTAGAATGTCAGCGTGTTTGCAAAGGACAGGCTCATTATGATCTTCTCTAACAGTTCTAATGCTAATGAAGGTCTATTACAGACTCTATTTCCAAAATATCAGTAGTCCTTTTGATTCAGCTCAGCTTATTGATCAGGAGAATATAACCGGTAAATTATGGAAGTGTCTACATGTCGTAGATTCTACAACATGCAGTATGCATGAGTTGTTGATTTTTCAAGGCTTCCACCTGAGGACCCAGGAAGAAATAAAGTCACAGATGAGTTGCATAGCCATCAATAGAGCTAAACATGATATATATATATATATATATATATATATATATATATATATATATGGCATATTTTATTAATGTAAAAATTGTTTTCTTCCTCCTCCTTCTTTTCTTTCTCTTCCTTCTCTTTTTCTTCTTCTTCTTCTACTCTTCCTTCTCCATTTCCTTCTCTTTTCCCTCTCACTCCTCCTAAGCTCCTCTCATTTCCATCCTCTAACTCTCCCTCTCTGTTTTAGTAGTGTATATTGCAGCCATATTGCAACATGAACTTCCTGGGCAGAGAGCAGTGCATTAATGTTTGACTTCCTGCATACTAGAATGATGAGCTGATAGCTTTCTGTTTACATAAATTACCCAATCTAAGGTATTTTGTTATAGTAATCAAAATGAAGACGAAACACAGAAAAGGGAAAAACTGACACAACATCTCTTGTGACCTACACTTAGATAAAATCATTTGGCTTGACATATAACCTACAACACTTGAGAATCCATTTCAATGGAGATAACGTCATGGAAAAATTCTGTGTTTTGAAATTATATGTAATTTGAGCTAGCCATGAGAGCTTACTTGAAATCAAATACTGAAAATATTTTGTATTAGAAAACCTCCAATAGCCAAGAATTTGCTTAAAAGCCTGCATTTGGAATGATAAATATTTATTTGTCAAAAATCTCATGAACTTAGGCAAACCAGAATACTATTTAGAAAATGTGTTTCAAAGTAAATGATTTTCAACATTTAATTTTATTAGTTTCCTACTTGTTTTATATAGATTATCATAACATTACAATTAAATGACATAAATTAAATGTATAAAACATACAAAATAAATACATATGCATATTTCAGAACTAGATTTGTTGCATCTGGTATTTAAAATAACATAAATAAGTAAAATAATAGCCAATTTTCATATGTGTACAAGGAAATGTTTTAAACAACTATTTTACTTTTATAATAATGAACATATCTTCCAACTCTTTATTCTATGCCAAAATTCTTCAAATATCACCATTTTAAACAACTTATAGTTTAGCCATTTACTTGACATAATTCTTATGACTACTAAAATATTATTTGAAAGCTGCTGTCTATTAAGAGGGCTCCAGGGGTAAAGTACTTGCTGCAAAGTAATAAGAACCGGAATTTATGTGCCCAGCACCCACAGAGAGTGAGCTCTAGCACTTTTTGTCTTTTTGTCCCAAAAAGCAAATCCTGGGATCTCACTGGCTTGCCTGCCTATGAAACCACAGGACCTAGGTTCAGTGAAGACTTTGTTTTAAAAGGAAGAAAGTATAGAGCAATAGAAGAAATCACCCAGTTAACCAATATCCTCCACAAGTAAATTTATGACCTAATGCACCAGTACATGCAGCTGTATGCACACAACATAGAGAGAGAGTTACAGAGAGAGAGACAGAGACAGAGAGACAGAGGAAGAGAGAGATAGAGACTATTCCAAGAATTATAATCTATTTACAGCCAAAATTATTGCAGCTTGATGTCTGCCATTGTAAACAGTCTCCTCAAAAAAAAGTAAACAAATTCATACATTTTTCATTTACTAAGTGATCATCAATTCACTAAACACCTGAACTTATTATGTTATAATTTGAATATAAAGGTCATTTGTTCCATTCAAAACTAAGAACGCTTGTTTCCTTATGATGGCCAATTTTACAAAAGTCCAAGGCATACCACCTTATTTTACCTATCACATCCAATGCTCTGATGTGGTAGGATAATCTTTTTTGTACACTGTGAAGATGTACAAAAATAGTATCTCTGCCAAGGCATCTTCTGATTGGTTTACTAAACAACTGGATGGTCAGTAGCTAGCCCGGAGAGTATAGGCAGGACTTCTAGGGAGAGAGAGGAACTCAGGGGGGCAGCATGGTGTGTGTGGGGGGGAATCTGAGGGGTGTGGAATTTATCAGAAAGATGGAAATAATATCAGGCATACACTGTAATGAAGAAAGGTAACAAGCCACGTGGAAGAATGTAGATTAATATACACGGGTTAATTTAAGCTATAAGAGCTAATAGAGAACAAGTCGAAGCTCAGGCCAAGTTTCAACCATAATAATAAGTCTCCATGTTCTTATTTGAGAGCTGGCAGTCAAAGGAAATTCTACCTACTCTCTGACTCTATATTTAGGGGTGCATAATTACTAAAAGTTAATTTTTAATTATTGTATACAAAATTATCTTTTGGATTAATGGGTGTCAGTAATTTACATTAATGATAAGGATAATGTTATTTTGGGGATAGAAAAGTTTAAAAATATAATAACCTTTGAAATGTGAAAAGTTAATTCTGATATTGAAGATTCTTACATAATTTAACTCTGTTGTTTAAGAAAGTCCTATCTATTATATATTTATTAACATTTACATGTCCTTTAAAACACACTTAGTTTAATAAAATTTAATAAATAGTGCTTGCACTGACATTACAAGAAATGTTCTTTTCTTTAGAATATTAAAATCTTGAAAATGTAAAATTTTAGTCAGTGTATGTACTATTCTTATATCAATTTGACACACAAACTTGTGTTATCTGTAATACAATAACCTCAAATGAGAAAAAAACCTCCCTAGGGATTGGTTGTTGGGCATTTTATTAATTAATGTTTTATGGGGAGGGTCCAGCTCAATGTGGGTGGTGCCATCTATGGTCATTTGTTCTATAAGAAACCAAGCTGAACAAGCATGAAGCCAACCAAGCCAGTAAGCAGCACTGCTCTATTGCCTCTATGTCAGCTCCTGCTTCTAAGTTCTTGCTCCACTTGAGTTCCTGTTCTGACATTCTTTGATAAAAATTGTGATATGGAAGTGTAAGCCAAATAAACCCTTTCCTCACCAAGTTGCTATGGTTATGGTGTTTCATAATAGCAATAATAGTGGTAACTAAGACAGTGTCTAAATACTATTTGAAAAGTCTGTATGTTTCAGGTATGCTATTAGATAATGAACAATAGCATTTGCCAGGACCTGAATGATAGAGTATGTATATAACATAGGTGGTGGATGAGTTCAGAATATCTTCAAGAGCCAGGCAAGGATGTAGATTGGTAAATCGGTGTTCCTGTATGGAAACTGTTTGGACAACCATCTATATAATTAGAAAAATGTGAAGACATGTTGACTCCTTTCCAAAGAGTAATAATGCTATTTCTATACTATGCTGTACTATGTGATACTATACTAATACTTTACTATTCCAATCTGTACTATACTATATTATACTATACTATATTATACCATACTATACTATGTTTTACTTAAACACTATACTGTACAATGGAGATAGTAGGTTCACCAAGATACTGGACAGAATACAGAAGTGGTTCTTGTCTGAAAACAAGAATAATTGGTTTAGGACAGAGATTCACAATAGTGCTTTGATATTTGGTTCCACAAACTTTTGTTATGTATTTAACACTATTCTCAGACTTTACTTTCTATATGTATGTATGTCAAATTCATCTCTAATTTTCAACAATCAATGACTTCAGACATTGTAATAATCATATATGAGTAAATGTACTATTATTGAAAACAATAGTCAGTATATATTAAAGATGTCTACAGCTGTCCCAACTTAATCTTGAGAACAAAAGGATTAAGTTGCTTCCAGGTAACAACTAAAATCCAGAACAAGCATGTTTGTGGCCAACACAAAATTTGATGTAATTTATATACATTCTTCATGTTATAATTATTTTATTAGGGCATTTTCAACATTGCAAACCCTTTGCTCATGTATATGACTTTCAGTGTTATATTTTTATGGAATTTCTCTGTGAATGAACATGTTATGACTCTACATCTATAAGAACTTTTGTACTTTTTTCTATGACTCCTTCTCTTCTATCTGTTTGCACCTATTCAGTGTTATTTGTATGTGTTTTATATTCATAATAATAATTATTATTAAACATTATTGTGATTTTTTAATTTCTGAAGACAATTTTTGACTTTTGGAGCTCACTTTGTAGACTAGACTCTGAAATCCACCTATCTTTGCCTTTGCATGCTGGGATTAATGACATGTATATGCTATTTATTATTGCTCTTTAGTTGCCTGCATATTTTCTTTTTCTGTTGTTGTGCCAGGTTTTCTCTAATTCTTCTCTCATATAATACACATTATCAGCAGTTTTTCTTCCCTCCCTTCCTCCCATCATAACACCTACAACACGTTTCCCCCCTAGATCCACTCCTACTCCATTTATCTTAAGAATAAGAGCAGGCCTTCCAGGGGTATCAACCAAGCATAAGAAAACAAGATACAATAAGACAAGGCACAAGCCCTCATATCAAGACTGGGCATGACAATGTAGTAGGAGTACAAAAGGGTTCAAGAGCAGCTGAAAGTTCAGAAATACACTGACTGATAGGCAAAAGTTTCTGTGCTGAAAAGCACTCAATCCCAAACAAGCACACAAAGACTTAATAATATTTCTAAACACTTGATCAATAGCTCAGGCTTGTTACTATCTAACTCATGTTTTAAAATAACCCACTTCCTTTCCTTTAATTGCTGCTTTGTAGCTTTTGGTTTTACTTGTCCTACAGCATGCCTTGCTTCATCTGTGATTTCTGGCAACTCCATTGACTCCACCCTTCTTCTGCACAGTGTCATTAGGTTTGTTTTTTCTTTTTTTTTTCTTTTGCCTAAACGTGTCCAGCAATTTAGCTTCTTTATTAAACCAATCACAATGTAATTTGCATACAGAAGAATTACTCCACAGCACTGACACCTATGGTTAGGGATGGCACAAGAATACCAAGCCACATGACTATAGCATATATGCAGAGGACCCAGAGGACCTACCTGGGACCCATAAAGGCTCCTTGATAGTTGCTTAAGTCTCTGTGAGTCCTTATAAGCCCTGCTTAGTGGATTGTATGGGTCCTGTTCTGATGCCCTTGACCTCTCTGGCTACTCCAATATTTTCTCTTCTTCTTCCTTGAGGTTCTCAGAGACCCAAGGGAATGGACCCAATGGAGAATTCCAATTTGTGTCCTGTATGCTTAATGTTTAGCTATGAGTCTCTGCAATTGGTCTCATCAACTGCCAGAGAAAGCTTTTCTGATGACAATTGTGATAGACTAGACACTGATCAATGAGTACCGAAAATATCTCTAGAAATAATTTCATTGATTATTATTTTTTTCCTATTCTAGCTAGCCTCTGGTTCTTCCAAGCAGTGTCAGCATGGGCTCCTTTTCATGGCGTGCACCTTAAATTAGATCAGTCATTGGTTTGCCCCTCTCACAAGTTCTGCAACTCATTTGCCCCAACTCATCTTGCAGGCAGAATAGACTGTAGATCAAAGGATTTATGGTTGGGTTGATATCCTAATCCCACTGTTGCAAGTCTTGCCTGATTACAGAAGATGGCCAGTTCATAATTTGTATCCTCTACTGCTAGGGTTCTCACTAGTCGTCTTCTTGTAGAATCCACCAAGTTTCAACTGCATTAGATTTTCACATCACCCCCCAAAGGAGAGATAGAGAGGGTATGGATATGGATGGATGACAGGAGATGTGGGAGGATATCAGAGAAGTTGGAGAAGCGGAAATTGTAATAAAATTATTTTATGAAAAATTCTATTTTCAATAAAAGAAAAGAAAAACCTCTGTCGGTAGTTTAAATTCATAACGCTGCACATTTAATTTTAAAGTTTTCAGAAATGCTTTCGACACTAACAAAAAGCATTTTCATTTAATATAATTATAAAATAAATTAGTCAAAAATGATATAGAATTGTTCTACAGATTAGAAATCATAAGGCCATCAAAATAGAAATTGATCCTAAAACATATTAGCAAAAGTAGCGACAAAGTATATGGAACAAAAAACTGACACTGTATGTGTGTTAAAGTATAATGTCTGGGGAGGTTGCACTACATAAGATTATGTACAGACTAAATATTAGAGGAAAAATTATGATAAGGGTGCATAAATAAGAAAATATAGTTCAGATATGGAAACTAAACCCACAAATATCAGAACTATCAAACAAATGCCAATCAAATAATCATACATAATAGAAAGGTCACTAAGTTATCTCTGGATATTCTGTTTAAATGTGGAAACGGCATCAGGCAGTGGTGTCATATTTCTTCAATTCCAGCCCTCCCCAGGCAGAAGGAGGTGGATCTCAATGAGTTCAAGACCAGCATTGTCAAAAGAGTGAGTTCATGAGCAGGCTCCAAAGCTACAAAGAGAAGCCCTGTCTCAAAAAAAAAAAAGTATAAATAATAGTGTCTTATAATTTAAATATTTAGGAAAGTAAAAATACATAGACATCTCAAAACTGCAGTACCAACCCCATTTACAAACCTGTATTAATTATTAAAAGCAGTTTCACAACTCTATGACCAACACCTGGTGAAATTATAGCAATCAAACTAAGGAGTTAGTCATCAAATGGAAACATGAAAGGTATTGCCCACTCAACATAACAGTAAACTGAGTTGAATAACTTGTAGCATGGTGTCAAGCTCAGGGCCTGAAATATACATATACCAACCCCAAGGCACCATTGTGTTTCTTATTTACTGATGCATGTGCTCATCACTACATCTATTGTTTCTATTACACAAACAGCTATAAGGCGGTTGTACTAGTAAAACATTTAGGGTATATTGCAAGGGAGTAACACCAATGGCTATAGAATACTACAGAATTTTCAAAGAAAGCAAACTTTACAACTTTCCATGTCAGGGATTAAGGGAACGAAGATTATTTATGAATATCTAACAATTAATACCATTTTAAAGAGTAAAAAAATGCTATCTTTGAGTGAATAAGAAAAAATAAGGATATTCACTTTCTCTGCTCTTACATTACACTTATATTCACCATTTGCTGGAGAGTCTGTCAGGTATACTAAAACGAATGCCAAGAAATGAGTTTGTGATGGGAAAAAAAAAAAAAACAAAAAACAAAGAAAGGTTCCGGAATGGCAGTGGTAGGGTGGCAGTGAATAAAAGTGTGAGAAAGAAAACTAAATGAAATAAAAACTTATTTTGTGTTAACATATTTCTTATAAAAATTCTAATTCCAGGCAGCTGCTGAGAACCTCAAAAAACTTCTGACAAGCAATGAACATCAATTACAAAAATCCACTGTTGGTCTATATAGTAGCAATTCATTATCAGTTGAAATAAAAATACAGAATAGTGAATAATGTATACTTTCCAAATCTTCTCAAGAAGAAATTTGAGAAAATACTCATTTATTAAGTTTTTTCATTCTCATTATTATGTTTTATAATATCTTCCATTTATTTTTGAGAACATAATATAATTACATCAGCTACCCCTTTCTTTTCCTCCTCCAAATTCTCCCATATAACCTTATATTTTTCTCTTTCAAATTCATGGCTTCTTTTTTCATTAATTGCTTGGCATGCATATATGTAATACATATATATTGCTAAACATAACCTGCTGTCTATATGTTATTTATTTGTTAAGTTTTCATGGCTGATCATTTGATACTAGACAACCAATTGATATGTTCTTCATTAAAGAAGACTGCATCTCCCTCTCTCAGCATTCCTCACTTACCTGTAAGGTTGAGGCTTCATCAGCTTTACCTTCTCAGGGTTAGAATATCTGTTATTATCCTTGCTCAGCTTATATTTAGGCAGTTTCCAGTATTTAATGGTGGGACTTAAATCCTTGTTCAATTTGCACTACATAATTTCATTTTTCAATCTAATAGAATTTTACTATATATGCAATAAAGTGTATAACAAAATTTAAATCTAATTATTAGATACATGTTGCAATTGGAAATGGGACTTTGATTAATGTATATGTTTTAATTCCTCATAACAAATAAAATTCTGCTGTAGTAATGAGGAACAGGTCGCGTTTCCGGTGTCCGGCTAGCTTATACGCAAAATAATTACAAAGAAACTGTATTTATTGAAATACTGTTTGGTTTATTAGTTCTAGTCTCTCACATTTTGATTTAGTCCATTTTTAATAATTTGTGTGCTACCACGCGTTGTGGCTTACTGGGAAAGATTGAGTGTGTTTGACCTGGCAGTTTTATGGCGGGCGGCTCTCTCTTACTCTGCCTTTTTTATCCCAGAATTTTGTTTTGTCTACTCCCCCCACCTAAGGGCTGTCCTATCAAAAGGCCAAGGCAGTCTATTTATTGAACAAATGAAAGCAACAAAAATACAAAAGAAACGCCTACACCACTCTGCATTCTTATTTATCTATTTTACTTAATACTTACTATACTACTTGCACTACAGGCACTGTTTCGTCAAAACCCCTCATTATTTCTACAAAGATATTATTTTCCTCATCTCATTGAGAAGTCTTAAAGTAGGAGATAAATTATTTTTTGTCGAACAGCATGTGTATCTAAATATAAAAGTGCGTATAGTTTTTGCTTTCTCTAATATCTTACCTAATAAAGCTCTATAATTGATGGATGATGTAACAATTATTAACTAAATTCACAGAAAACCAGAAACAGCCCAACATAGGTTGACAGAAATAAAGTTTTATCAGTGTTGTGAATAGGCAGAAACTAGCCCAGGCTACAATGATTCACCAAAAGGACGAGCTTTGATGTGGAGCATTTTCCTTATCATCTACATCGAGACTCCCAGTTAATTCCATGTGCCTTTCCCTACTTTTCTCTCCATTAAACTTATCTATTCTGTCATCTAAGAGGAATTTTAATTTCCCAAACACCACAGACTGTGTCTGGCTGTATATGAAACATTCATATGAAGACATGCTGAAAAGAACAAAACACTAACTGTTGTAGATTTTGTCCAACATTCTCTCTTGAGAAAGCATATTCATCTAAATCCTATTCTCCTTTAGAAGCAAAACAGAGGAATATACAGAACTCAAAAATTCTCCCATAAAGACGTTGAAGGAGTGATTAAGATAATTAGAATTCGAGCCAGGCAGTGGTGGTGCACACCTTTAATCCCAGCATTTAGAAGGCAGAAGCTTGTGGATCTCTCTGAGATCAAGGCCAGCCTGGTCTACAAGAGCTAGTTCCAGGACAGGCTCCAAAGCTACAGAGAAACCCTGTCTCTAAAACAAACAAACAAATAAAGAACAAAAAAAAGACAAAATTCGAATTCTAGTTTTTTATTCTCTTATTCCCTTATTCTGTCCATTCTGAATGGTTTGGGGTTGTTCCTCCCCTTGTCGTTAGCTTCAGAGTTCCTGAAAGAATGACCATAGAGTAAACCAAGTAGACTAGTCAAGTATGACTTGTGCAGCAGTCCTTTCTGAACTATCTCCTCTTCCAAATAGCATCTTCATTGCGTTCGTGTAGAAGTTTTACACAGATTTAAAGAAACCAGCATTTTTTTTTATGTTCTATAAGATCTGGACTGACTTTCACTGGTTTTTAGAGTCCAAGTAATTGACATACGTAGTTCAGTTATTTCATCTTACTTGATCCATTTTTTAAAGCAATCCTTAAATTTTTAGGAATTAAAATAACCTAGAAGAATTATATGTGTCTTCTACATCTCAGGGTTGTACATTTCCAATTATTTCTAGGCAATTTGAGAAAAATATTGTTCGTCTCTTAAAGTCTATTTCCTATTATAAATGAAATTCCTCTTGCCGGATTCATCACAGCTACATATCTTTCAAATAAGAACATGAAGTAGAAAGGTACACAGTGAATACTAGAAACAAAAATAGGAACTCTTACTGTGTTAAGTGATGCTTACTACTTATAACATATTTGTGGTTCATGTCTTTGTTAAACAAAAGAAGCAATTTAACTGAGGAAAAATTTTAGTAGAAATAAAATATAAAAACAACATAATGAAAATAAAAATTAACTTAGAATGAAGAATATTTATATACAAATAGGAAATGTCCAAACTTCTCTAGCATATTCACAACCAGTTCCCTAGCCATGGGTTTCATGGCTAGAGATTCTACCTCTCTCAAATATAAAGTATGTTTTAAACTAATTACATTTGGGTCTGGGGAGATGACTTAATCAGGAAAGCACTTATTGCACAATCATGAGCTCCCATTCCATATCCCGAGCATACAGCAGAAAGGCACATCATTGCAAGCTTGTTATCCCAGCATGGGAGACAGAGAGAGGAAGAGTCCCAAGATTTGCTAGCAGCCACTATAACCAATCAATGTGCTTCAGATTTAATGAGGGGCTCTGCTTCAATAACAAGTTAGACAGTGATTGAGAAAGAAACTCAGCACTGACTTTAGGCATGTGTACACATGAACTCACACACATGAACACCCCTAACATAACTACATCTATATCAAACACAAATGAATTTATTCCTGTTTTTCTATTTATCAATGCAGTACACCAATAATTTTATATAGGAAATGATAAATTATTGGTATAAAAACTTCAAGAAGACATTAGTAAATGGACAGATAGTCTGGCCTCTCAAACTACCAAAGGTTATATAAAAATTTCTCCAAAATCAAAAACATTCTAAGAATCATCTATCAAAACTCTGAAGACATTTTCCTTATAGAAATATAAAGTCATCCTCAAATTCTTGTGGAACCATGACTGATATCTCTTTCACTCTTTTTCTTTGCAATTGTATCCAACTTACCCAAGCAATCAAGAAACGTCTTTCAAACACTATTTCGCTTTTAGTTTTTCGATAACTTCACAGGAGTATCATATTCACATCAGTTCCAACTATTCCTTCCTCCGATCCTGTCCAGCTCCTCCCATATCCCCAACACAATTTTTCCTTTGTAAATTAAAATGATGGAGATTCTCTTTTATTATTATTAATTAAATTCATTCATTTTACCTCCTGGCTACAGTTTCCCCTTCCTCCTACCCTCCCATTTCCTCTCCTTGGCTGCCTCCGCCTTCTCCCAATCAATTCACGCCTCTGTTTCTGTTTTTTTTTAAAAAAAGGTAGGCCTCCAATCGATGTTAACAAACTATGGCATATCAGGTTGAGGTAGGACTAAGCTCCTACCATTTTATTAAGACTGGGCAAAATTAACCCAGTATGAGGAACAGGTTCCTTGAAGACCAACAAAATGTTAGGGACAGTCCCTTCTTCTACCACTAGGAGTTCCACAAGAGCAACCTACACAGCCATCACACAATGTAGTGGACCTAGATCGGTTCCATGCAGGGTCCCCTAGTGGTTGTCCAGAGCCTGTGAGCTCCTATGAGCACAGGTTAGTTGTTTCTGTGGGTTCCATTGTGATGACCTTGACCACCCTGGTTTGTTCAATCATTGCTTCTCTTCAGCAAGACTCCCCAATCTTAGCTCAGTGCTTGGCTGTGAATCTCTGCATCTATTTCTATCAGTCACTAACTGAAGGCTCTCTGAGGGCAATTGGGGTAGTTGTCAATCTGATTACAGGAGATGGAGAGCTCAGGCTATCTACCCACTATTGCTAGGAGTCTTAGCTGGTGTCATTCCTGTAGATTCATGGGAGTTTCCCTTGCCCCAGATTTCTACCTGACCCCAAATGCCCTGCCAATTAAGATGTCCCCTTTAATTACTCTCCCTCTTCATCCACCCACCCAGCACAATCCATCATGTTTCCATTTGCACCAAAACAGTCCACCCAGGAGATCTCTTCTATTTTCCCTGCAATGAGAAATCCAAGGGTTCTATCTCCCTTTGCATCCTACTTGTTACGAAGCCTCTCTGGGGCTGTGGATGATAGCATGATTATCTTTTACTTTACAGCTAATATCTACTTATGAGTGAGTACATACCATGTTTCTCTTTCTGGGCCTGGTTTATCTTGCTCAGAATGATTTTTTTTCTAGTTCTATTCATTTGCCTTCAAATTTCCTGATGTCGTTGGGTTTTTTTTTGTTTGTTTGTTTGTTTGTTTGAGATAAGATTTCTCTGTAGCTTTGGTGCCTGTCCTGGAAGTGATGTCATTGTTTATAAAAGTTATGTAATACTATATTGTATAAATGTATCATATTATTTATCTATTCTTCATTGAATGGTATCTAGTTTTTTTTTCAGGTTCTGGCTATTACTAACACTGCTATAAACATAGGTGAACAAGCATATTTGGGGGAATGATTGGGCATTCTTTGAGTATCTGACTAAGAGTGGTATAGATGAATCTTTGAAGTAGAGTGATTCCCAATTATCTGAGAAACCTATGGTTTGATTTCCAAAGTGGCTGTGCAAATTTGCACTCCCACCAGCAGTGAAGAGTCCTCCTTAATTTACATCCTCTCTAGCATAAGCTGTAATTAGTGGTTTTTATCTTAGTCATTTTGACTGGTGTAAGATGAAATCTCAGAGTCATTTTTATTTGCATTCCTATGATGGTCAAAAAATGTTGAACTTTTCTTTCAGGATTTCTCTGTCATTTTGATTCTTCTGTTGAGAATTCTCTGGTGGCTAATTTCTTGAATTTCTTTTTATATATTTTGGAGATCAGTCC
The DNA here is from genome assembly GCA_004026605.1 of Ondatra zibethicus. Taxonomy (NCBI): domain Eukaryota; kingdom Metazoa; phylum Chordata; class Mammalia; order Rodentia; family Cricetidae; genus Ondatra; species Ondatra zibethicus. The sequence goes on along the minus strand of PVIU01013321.1, from coordinate 23,881 downwards.
CCTGTCTCATGTGGTGTTGGTAAAGATCTTTCCCCATTTTGTAATCTGTCGTTCTGTCTTTTTGACAGTGTCCTTTGCCTTACAGGAGTTTTACAGTTTCATGACGTCCCATTCATTAGTTGCTGATCTAAGTGTCAGTGCTATTGGTATTGTAATCAGGAAATTGTCACCTGTAGAACTTTGGTTTATTTGTCAAAATTCAGTTATCCATAGATGTGTAGATTTATGTGAGAATTTATGATTCATTTCCATTTATCTACTTGTCTCATTTTTAATGCCAACATCTTGCTGTTTTTATTACTATAGCACTGTAGTAGAGCTTGAAATCAGGAATAGTGATACCTTCAGATGTTCCTTTATTGTACAGGATTGCTATAGCTATCCTGGTTTTTGGTTTGTTAGTTTAGTTTTGTTTTCCATATGAAGGGTTGAATATTGCTCTTTCAAGGTCTGTAAAGAATTATGTTGGAGTTTTGATTGCTACTGCATTGAATCTCTAGATTGCTTCTGGTAAGATGGTCATTATTACTATGTTAATTCCACCAATCCATGAACATATGAGATCTTTCCAACTTCTGACATTTTATGCAATTTCTTTCTTCAAAGGCTTAAAGTTCTAGCCATATAGGTCTTTAAATTCTTTGGTTAGAGTTATACCAAGATATTTTATATTATTTACAGCTAATGTGATGGGTTTCTTTCTCAGCTCATTTATCATTTCTGATTTCTTCTCAGCTCATTTATTATTTGTTTATAGAAGGTTACTGATTTTTGTTTTTTTAGATAATCTTGTATCCAGCTACTTCGCGGAAGCTGTTTATCAGCTATAGGAGTTCCCTAGTAGAATTTTTGGGAGCATTTATGTATACTATTATATCATCTGTGATTATAATACACTGACATCTTCCTTTCCAATTGGTATACCCTTGGTCTCCACTTGCTGTCTTATTGCTCTAGCTAGAATTTTGAATACTATACTGAATAGATATGGAGAGGGTAGATAACCTTGTATTCTTCCTGATTTAAATGGAATGGGTTTGAGTTTCTCTCCATTTAATTTGATGTTAGTTATTAACTCTTGTCTTGGTGTATATTGCTTTTATTATGTTTAGGTATGTTCCTTGTATCCTGTTCTCTTCAAGACTTTTATCACAAAGAGTTGGTGAATAATTTTGTCAAAGGCTTTTCAGCAACTGATGAGATGAGCACAATTTTTTTCTTTCAGCTTGTTTATATGATGAATTACATTGATAGATTTTCATATGTTGAACCATTCCTGAATCTCTGGTATGAAGCCCACTTGATCATGGTGAATAATCTTTTTGATGTGTTCTCAGATTCAGTTTGTGAGTATTTTATTGAATATTTTTGCATTAATATTCATGAAGGGAATTGGTCTGAATTTCTCTTCCTTTGTTGAATCTTTGTGTGTTTTTTGTGTCAGGATGACTGTGGCCTCATTAAAATCATTTTGCAACATTCCTTGTTTTTATTATATGGGATGATTTGAATAATATTGGTAATAGCTCTTCTTTGAAAGTTTGGTTTTCCACTGAAACCATCAGGCCCTTGAATTTTGTTGGTTGGGAGACTTTTAATGGCTACTTCTATTTCCTTAGTGGTTATAGCTCTATTTAAACTTTTTACCTGGATTGATTAAATTTTGGAATGTGGTACCTATCAAGAAATCTACACATTTATTTTTGATTTTCCAATTTTGTTAAGTACAGGTTTTTAAAGTATGACCTAATCATGCTCTGAATTTCCTCAGTGTCTGATGTTATGTTCCCCCTTTTGTTTCTGATTTTGTTAATTTGGATATTCTCTTTTTGCATTTAGGTAGTTTGGATAATGGTTTATCAGTCTTGGTGATTTTTTCATTGATTCTTTTTATTGTTCTTTTTGTTCCCCTTTTATTGATTTTTAGTCCTCAGTTTGATTATTTCCTGGCTTACTCATCTTAGGTGTGCTTGTTACCTTTGTTCTAGAGCTGTTAGGTGTGCTGCTACAATCATAGTGTGATATTTCTCAAAATTCTTTATGAAGGCCCTTAGTTATATGAACTTTCCTCTTAGTACTGCCTTCATAGTGATCCATAAATTTGGGAATGTTTGTATTCATTTTCATTGAATTTTAGGAAGTCTTTAATTTATTTCTTTCTTGACTCATTAGCAATTCAGTTGAAATTTGTTCAGTTTTCATTAGATTGTAGACTTTCTGGAGTTTGTGTTGTAGTTTAACTCCAAGTTTTACCTATGGTGATCCAATAAGACACAGGGGGTTATTCCATTTTTTCTTTTTATCTGTTGAAATTTACTTTGTGGCTAAATATTTGGTCAGTTTTAGAGAAGGTTACAGGAGTTCTGAGAAGAAGGTATAATTTTTTTATGTTTGGGTAGAATGTTCTGTAGTTGGTTTAGGTCCATTTGAGTCACAATTGTTTGTTCCCTAACTTCTCTGTTTAGTTTCTGTCTCAAAGACCTGTCTGTTGTTGATATTCAGGTTTTGAAATCTCACACTATTAATATGTGGGGTTTGATGTGTGTTTTAAACTTTAGTGATGTTTCTTTTACAAATGTGTTTGCCCTTTTAATTGAGACATTGATGCTGAGAACTGAGACTTCATCTTGATGGATTTTTCCTTTGATGGATATGAAATGTCCTTCTCCATCTCCTCTGATAAATTTTAGTTTCAAGTTTATATTGTTCGACATTAGGATACCAGCTTGCTTATTAGGTTCATTTGATTGAAAATTTATTTCTAATCCTTAACTCTGAGGTAAATCTGTCTTTGAATTTGAGGTGTGTTTCTTGTGTGTAGCAGAAGTACGGATCCTGTTTTTGAATCCAGCATGTTAGCCTATATCATTTTGGCGAAGTGAGTCCACTGATATTAAGTGATATTAAAAAACAGTGTTTTTTAAATCTTATATTTTTGTTGCTGTTGGTTGTGACCATAGGCTGTCTGTCTGTCTGTCTGTCTGTCTGTCTGTCTCTCTCTCTCTCTCTCTCTCTCTTTCTCTCTCTCTCACCTCTTCTCTTTCTCTGTCATATGTGTGTGTTTCCATTCTTTGGTGTTTCTGATGTTCTGATGTGAGATTATCTATTGCCTTTGTTTTCATAGATGCAGTTAACTTCCTTGTAGTATTTTTAATTTTCCTTCAAGTATTGCACTTAATTTTCCTTCTAGTATTTCCTATAGGGCTAGATTTATGATACTTATTATTAATTTGAGTTTTGTAAGTTTCTTGTACCTTTATAGGCCTGTCATAATTTCCTTTATAATTTTGTTTAATACATTCTCTGTGCTTTTGAACTGGAATTCTTCTCTTTCTATTCCTATTATTCTTAGATTTGACTTTTTCATGGTGTCCCAGATTTCCTGAATATTTTGCATTAGGAATCTTTTAGAGTTAGCATTTTCTTTTACTGATGAATCTAGATTCTCTATTTTATCTTCAATTCTAATACTGCCTCTTCCAACTCTTGTATTGTTTGTGACGCTTACATCTGTAGTTTTTGTTCACTTACCCAGATTTTTTATTCCCTCAGGTTGTGTTTTCTTTATTGATTTATTTCACTTTTTAGATCTTCAACTGTTTTCTTCACCTGTCTCTTTTATCTTGGCTGTCTAGGCATGGCATTCTTATGGAATTTATTAATATCTTCCAAGTCTTTTTGTCTTTTCCTCAATTTCTGTAAAGAAGGTTTTAATATTCTATAAGAAACTATATTATTTCCATAAAATTACTTTTAAGATTGTTTTCTTTTATTTCAGCTGCATTAGAATGTTTAGGACTTGCTGTTGTGGGATTCCCAGGTCTCATGATGCCATGTTGCCCTTTTGGTTGATGAATGTGTTTTTAACTAGAATTTAGGTAGCTGGGTTTGTGATTATTATAAGTATAGTTGTTGATATATGCATTTGTCTTTGTTAGATGGTTGTTTTGTTCTTTTGTTTTCTGTTTTCTTCCTTGCCTTGTTGTTTAAGTGGCCAATGGTTCTGGTGACGGACAAGACTTTCAGGTACAGTAGGAAATTTTCACTGATATTTGTGGGGCCTTGGGTACATAGATCAAGCCTGACCTGCTATAAAGTCTAAGTCTTCTTCCAAGGTTATAAACCAGACTATGCCCTGCGGAGGGGGTGCTGTTTTTCTGACTGATGTGGGTTATATCTATGCCTATGGGGTCTTCTACAGTTGTTGGGAATGGAATCACTGTCTTCATGAAGAGCAGCTAGAGCTTTAAAAGTGCTGCACCCTGATGCAGTCCCATCATTTCCTGTAGTAGAGCAAATGTATAGAACTTAACATAATATTAACAAAATGATGTGAAAGATCAAAAAGAAACTAAATTCAAGTTTAATTATTTCATATTTTTACCTCTACCCATTAAAGGCCTTTGTAATGATGGGAGAAGCAACTCACCTATTCTTTAAGCACAGAAAAGTAATGTGCACAGAAGGGACTCAGCAGGCTACCCAGAGAAGTGCTGATGAGGGAAATGGGAAGAAGCTGGGTTAAATCATTTTGGAACAGTGTACTTTTCTGTGAATGGCAGATTATTTATTTATTTAAAAAACTCAAGTGGAAAGAGGATTTCATTAATGAATTTAGCTCAATAATATTTTTAATTAGGTGACATTTTTATTTCACTAATTTATAATTGAATAACTTGAACAAATTTTATTTTAAATCACTTTTTAAAGTATGTACATTAGTTCCTGCTGATTATATTTCAATGTTTCTAATAAAGTAGCTTTGCAACAGTAAAGGAAATCTTTTTAGTACAATTTACTATTTACTAGTCACCACTAGAGGGCAGGGTTATTTCTTAATATTACTAAAAGTTGATCCATTAGCTGTTATTCAAATGATATAATGGAATTATACTTACAAATTTGTTAACATTTTGCTAAAGAAATTTTTATACATTACTATTTCAGATTCATCATAATGTAGTTATTTCTCAAATTGCCCTAATTTTTAATACACAGATTCTATCATACTCAATGTATTATGTTATAAATTAAGGACAGTCATAGACCATAAACAGTTGCTACTCTGAGTTTTAAACATCCCTTCTTAATGTGACTATATTGTAAATAATTATTAAATTAAGAAAAACAACAACTAATACAACAGTTATACTATGACAGGTTCTATTGCTAAGATAGTACCTTCGATACAACACCTCAAAAAACTTTTCTATTTACAGTGACTTTGTTACATATCAACATTCTATTTCACAAATTGACTGTTTCTCTCCTATCTAGTACTCAAAACTAAAATCTTTCCTGTTCTTCTATGGCTATTTCTATCTCAGGGTGTGGGTTATGCTCAAATAGCTCTTTTATATTTTCATCTCACTAGACTTCTTAACTACTTGGACTCTGATCAGGAATTGTGATAATACATTACATGAGACACTGAATAAAAGTTCTACAAAAATAGAGACACAATCAAAAGAAATTAACTGTAGTGTTATAATATTGGCATAAAATAAAAGAACAATTATTTATTTAGCATGGTAATATCTGTTATATATTACTTTACCATATTTAATACCTATCAATGCATTGCTAGCTTTAAAATAGATATTTAGCCAACATTCACAAAGAGAATATTTTTAAAGAATTTCAATTCTTATAGTACTTTTAATATGTTTGTTGCATTGGGTTCAATAAAAAACAAAATTGTCAAAACCCTTAAAAGACTGATGAAATTGAAAACATAAAATACTTAACATTTTATCTTTAAGTTATATTTAGGCATATGTATCTGTGTATGGATGTATGTTCATCAGTGATTGTTGGCCAAAGGCATCAGATCTCCAGCACTGACTGACATGGCTGCTGGGAATAGAAATTAGGTCCTCTGTTTTATTATTGAGCTCTCTCCACACCCCAAAACAGATATTAACATTTCCCCCCATGGTTCCTTCTTTTAGCCTTAAAAGGTAACATTTATTCAAAGGGAAAAAGAGAGACAGAGACAGACAGAGAGAGACTTACAGAGAGATGTAAACAGAGACTACATGCTGGTTTCCCAGCTGCACAGACCCAAATAATCACACAGAAACTATGTTAACTACAGCACTGTTTGGACAATAGCTTAGGCATATTCCTAGCTAGCTCTTACATCTTAAATTAACCAATTTCTAATAATTAATATTTTTTCAATAGGTTCATGGATTACCAGTGAAGGTAGCTATATGGCATCTCCCTAACATTGCTTTCGTTCTCCCTGAATTTAGTTTAATTTTCCCTGCCTAGCTCTATTCTGCTCCTGCCATAGGCCAAAGCAGTTTCTTTATTATCCAATGGTAATAAAACATATTCTCAGCATACAGAAAGTAATCCCACATCATCTTCCCTTTTCTGTCTAAATAAAAAGGAAGGTTTTAATTTTAACATAGTAATATTATGTATAATAAAATAAATATAAAACAAGAATTACAGTTACAATATTTCTTTATGAATCTAATGTCATATCTATTTTATCATTTATCATACCTAAAGAAAACAATAATTATCTGTCTTCAATTCCATCAAAGACCCCAGGAGAATATGTTAACTAAGTAAACAGGAAGTGTATTTATTGTAAGCCACTTCCAAAACCCTAGAATTGACAGAGACATCTCACTGCCTGGACAGTCACCCAAATTTCTTCTGTAACATTGGGGCATCCATGTTGAGCCCTCAGGCCCATAGTATCAGGCAGACTTTTCCATGAAGCAAAAAATTAGAAATATTGTTTTGCCTCTTTTGGCAGTTTGTCAGTCACTTTCTTCTGCATCCTGCAGAATAACTGACAGAGTCTTTCGTGAAGCAGGACCCCTGAAAACTGTCTCACCTTCTTTCGGCATGTTTAACAGTCATTGTTTTGTGGGTTGTGCATGTCCAGTTTATACAGCATACCATCAGCATTACAGGCAAAAGCAATTTCTTGCCCAAATGGATAGAAAACTCTTTAAGGAGCCTCTTCCATACACATCATCTGCTTGAAGTAGTTGATGCTGCCAGAAGCAGACATGTCTCACTGTCAAAAATGTCTAAGTTTTTAAAACCTTTTAAATGCCATATTTTGTAAGTCTTTGAAATATTGAAGATTATCTAACTAAAATATATCTCTGTATATCTTGAAAACCTAACTAACATGACTATAAGTTTGATTATTACAGATGACTATCTAGTAGTATTTTTTTTAGTTTTACATTAGATTTTTAAGTGAACGTCACAAGCACAATAACTTAAACAAGAGTAGAAATACATATAAACACTGTAACAAATCAATCTTAAATTTGGATCAATAGACCAAGACCCATACCATGTAAAGTATTCATCTTTATATCACATCCCCTCGCTTTTTAGAAAGAGATTGACTATGACCACTTAACCATTTATAATCAACCCCCTTTAAATAAAAACAAATATTCATAAGCAATCATTTTGGGAATATGGGCATAGCTTTTTCTAAACTTCTTCCTGCTGATTGTTGGGTGAAGTAATTTTAGGGTTCATAGAGACCTTTTGGGGGGTCTTGTTTTATCAAACCACATTAGCCTAGAAGAAACCCACAGGTCCTTATCCTGTGTGAAAACAAAAGCAGAATATCTCTTCCAAAGAAACATATCCTTAAACTCAAATTTGGAATCAAGATATCTATAAAATATATATATTGATTTAGCTCAGCAGTTCCCAGATTCAAACGTCTCTCTGCAGTTAAAAAAATCAAATAAAACAATAATATACATAATACAGACTCTCTGTGTATTTTCCAACTTTACATGGCTTCTTTTTTCTATATTACTTTTTAATATTTATTTTATTATCTTTACTCCTTGAATCTATGACTGTCTGTATTCTTTTATATTACTTTTACTGTCTTTTTAAAGACTTTGCTTTATTTTTTAAAACTATTTCTTTATATAAGTGCCTATACCTATTTTCTTTTTTTCTTAAATCTATGTACATTTTTAAGCATACTATGAACCATTCAGATGTTTATTTTTGTCTGAACCAGTATTCATTGCATATCTATAACCATTTTCTGATCAGGAGTGCCATTTTAAAAAAAAATGCTAAGCGGGTGTGGCTAGCAACTCCTCAGCTGGCCCTGCCCAGCCCAACATGGTAGAGATAAGTTCACTGTCTCTGCAAGCCATACTCACTGCCCCAGCTCCAGGGACACAGCAGGTATATGTTGCCATTAAGCAACTTGCAGCACTCTACTCACAAACCCTAAGTACTCTTAGCTGGAAAAAGTCAGAAAGTGTCAGAGCCATTTGTGTTGCAGCATGAACCAGGAAGTCATTTCTTAAAGAAGCCGTGCCTCTTCTTGCAGCCCAGCAAATAGAGCCTGTCTCGAAAAAATCTGTGGCTACCTATACCTGCACTTAGCTCCTGTTTTTGTGGGTCTAGAAGCCATCCTTCTTTTCAAACTTTTTTTAGGTCTTATGTGGATCCACGCCCCAGATGCATGCAAGAAAAGAGAAAGTGAACTCTACTTTGAGGTTCATCAATTATGCTTAAATACTAATTCATAGTTTTCAATAACGTGTTTATCATTAGTCTTATACAAATTTACAAAATCTCTAGGTAGTATATTGATCACATCATTCCTTAATCTGATTATAATTAATATATATTACAGATTCCTTTGCTTCCTTCCTTCCAAATCCTCCTATGCACTACCATTCTTTCTCAAATTCTTTCCTTTTCTTTAATCCATGGCCTCCTTTTCTTTAATTTTATACACACACATGTTCATATTTATCTTCATATATATGTACAAATACAATCTTCTTAGTCTATGTAACAGACACTGTTTGTTATGAACTCAGGATTAACTTGGTATTGGATAAGTAGGATATCTAGTTGGGGTCTGTGCCCTAAGAAAAACAATTTTTACCACTCTGTTCTACAAGTACCTTAAGTATTTAAACTAGGGTTGAGGTTCCTTGCACCTTTCCCATTCCCAGTGATCATGTCCACTATTTTTTATTTGTTCAAGCCTGGTTTGAGTAGCCACACTAATAAGAATTCATAACTATAGTCTCTGATATTTTTAGTCAATAAATCTCATGGCAAAAATCTTGGTCTTCTGGATCTCAAGTCTTTCTACCTCCTATTCCAGAATGATCCCTAAGCATTAGGAAAAGTAATTCTGTTATATATGCATCACTTATGACTGAACACCACATGATTTTTTCTTCTCTGCATTTTGATTAGTTGTGGTTTTCTGTTATGATCTCTTTCATAGAGCAGTTGCTTTTATGAGGGGCAAGAACTACACTTATCTGGTGGTACTGTAAGAACATAAAAATATTAAAAAGCTTTGCTTGGTCAGGAATGGGTTAAGACACTGGCTTACAACTCTTCCTAGCATTAAGAGTCAGCTGAAAACAGGAGCCTTTGCAAAAGTGCCCTAGCAGGCAGCCACCTAGATTTATGGTCTAGACAGGAACAGAAAATAACTACTTGGGGAGAGTGGGGGGGAGTATGCACAGAAGCAGAAGTAGCAGCTTAAAAGAGAAAAAAGGGTATGCAGAAATAGTCCATACCCTGTACTCAGCAAAACTAACCCCCTTGACCCTAAGTAAACCTGGCTTGTATTTTTTTGCCTATGTATGTCAACCCCAAATGAGGAGTGGGAGCTCTCCCCACTTGGTGGCTTTGAGCTCCCAGCTAGCTGGACTATGTGCATGTGCACTGAATAAGCCCTGCTTTTGCATTCTGGACTTCACTGGATTCTGGTGGTATCTCTCTGGGAGTCTCAACATGGGCACAACAGCATAAAGAAAATATTTACAATCTAGCTATAATATATAAATATATACATATATATGCATTCTGCTATCTTAGTAAAGAATTTGATAAAGTGACTACTGTAAGTTCTTCTTCAGTATCACACCTTCATCAGTTCTGTGTAGTTTGTTAGCTTTCCAATACCAGGCATTACTTCCCTCTTGTTGCACTGGCCATAATACCAATTAGAGAGTTGTTGGTTGCTGCCTAGATACTCATGCCATTATTTTCTCCTTAGAGTCACTGTGCTTTTTTGATAGTAGTTGTGGTCCCTAAGTGCCATAAATGAGTTTTTAGGATTGTCTAAGAGAATCTCAAAACATTATAGGCCATTGCTCTTGCCCTTTGCTACCAAAAGTGAAAGATAAGTAACATGGCAGAAGATACCATACACTTTAAACACAGGACCCAGAAGCCCTTGAGATGGACCTCTGAATGTCTTCTCCCTAATATCTAGATTCCCTAGTTCTAGAAAGTACCATGCAAGATTCCAAAGGAGGAAGGAAATGCTTATGAACCACTTTAATGCATCTTTGTCACCAATATTAGTTAAGAGTATCCCTCGACTTGTCCATTAAGTAGCAAATGTGTGTGTATGCCTAATCATAAAAAATAATATATAACTAAGTATATCTATATGTGGAACAGGGCTTTATAAAAAACTCAGTTTTGTTTTAATTAACAAAGAAAACATCAATTGTCCTTATTGAAGTGACTATTCTTATGCTTTGTGAACTGTCCTTGAGTTCATTTATTAACAGAGGAAAATAAATATTTAGAGGTATACGTAGGGATTTCATCTGTAATTCCCAATATTGTAAAGAAAAATAAATATTTACAGTGTATTCATCCCATGATATCTGTTGTGGTCTTGGTATAACGAAACCATAGTGACTATTTTTTTAAAATCCTTATCTGCAGTCTTCAGTATATTCAACTTTTTGACAACACAATAGAGAAGACATAATGGCTTCCTACTCTCAGAATTCAGAAACACACAATCATTCTAAATATAACTCACATTCCTAAGAGACAGACAAACTTAAAATTAGTGCTATGAGTAATTTATAAGTGGCTTAAAGAATATGAATATTAAAAAAGCATAAAAAGAAAATTAGAGAAGTAGTTAATTATAATTCTCTTCCTAACTACATTTGCATAGAAAGGTTGGATGGTACATTTAACTGATTTTTTTTCACACAACATGTTGTATACTCTGCTAGTGAAGAAATACAAGTAAATTAACCTTAAATGATTTGCTCTGGAGATGTATCAAAAACTAAATATAAGTTACTGAAGCATAATTTCTGTTTATATACTGAGAAATTATGTCATTTTTGTTTTGTTTTATTCCTGTTTTTGATTTTTGAGAAAGGATTAAAAACTCTTTTAAAATATTTTATACACACACATATATAATTATATATATATAATTTGTATAATTTCCGTAGGAAAAGGAAATATTCATGTAATAGAAATAGAAATACTGATATTGGGACTATGCCACATAGGAAAGGTTTCTACTTGCTGTTCTTAGTCCAAGGAAGATAATAAGAGTCCTGTTCTAACGAATATGTACCCTGTTGACTGCTAGAGAAGTTTCATAGTGTGTTCTTCTCTATGGAAGCTTTCACAGAGTTAAAACGTAATATTATTCTTAATGATGAGTACATCTTGGCCTATGGTATATTATACACATAGATATTTAGAAGGCAATTTTTCAGCATGACCATTTAGTAGAATTAGCAATATCAGATTCTACACTAGATCCTGTGATGTGGTCACCTGTGGGATTTGGAGCATGATTACAAATGAGGCATGAAATTCTCATGTGGAACAAACCTCAAGTCCAGTTAAAGCAAAATATTTTGTTAGATACCCCATAATTGAAGCTTATATTTGTGGTGAAAAAATTCAATGGAGAGACCCATAACTTGACAACATGCTGTGAATTGCCTCTCAGCCCTAGTTGGTACATTTTTTTAAATTCTTGTGCCACTAATGCTCAAGGGCACATAGTGAAAGGGAAGGAGAAAGAAAGAGTGCAAAAGCTGGAGTATGAGGAAAAGTATTGTGAAATGGTTTCTTCTAGACAGAGCATGACTATCACAGCCATGGACTCACTGAAGCAGTGGCACCTGTGCAAGATTAAGTCAGCTCAAGTCAAACATTTGATAGAGTAGATGATCCCTAATCTGCACCCTTAACTGAAAAGTTATTGACAATAGATAGTTCTTGGGAAGAGAAAATCATTCTAATATATGAATGTGAATGTGGTTACTAGTATGATTTCCATGTTCAGTGGATGGGTTCACATGCATACACATATAGGTAGCACTAACTGGAATTGGTGGGCTACCAAACAGAAAAACATGACTTGAAGATTGGAGGGGGCATGTTATGGTGGAGAGGAATGTGGTGAAAGTTGGAAGTAGGAAATTATGATATTCATTAACAATTTCATTATATTTATGTATGAAATTTCTGTTAAGATATATTTACCATTTCAAATAAAAACTTGAAAAATAGCAGGTAAAATAAATTTTTGCTGTCCTCCTTATAGTTCCTTAAAAGTATAACATGAAACACAAAAACGTACAAGTAACTAAGGAGAAGTGAGACAAAAGAAAATAGTTTTCCTCAGGGAAAAACTTACTAATTTACTAATATTAAATTGTCAGCCCTGGAAACAAACATGCAAGTAACAGTATGTAGACTAAGCAGGTTATATTTAGGAATATCTATGTATATACACATAGATATATTTGTATATATCAATAATTAATGAATAAAGAGGTTATGTATTTATTTTATTTAGTAAACATGTATACATTATTAAAGAGAGCAAGAGGTAATCTATAAACCTTTGTCCTTATGTCCTCAGAGAAGTGGCTTTCATGTCTTATAAAGAAAACAACTCTTTGAAACTGGTGGTGAGTACTACAGGAAATCATAACTAATCAAAATGCAGAGTAGTAGAGCCAAGAACTAATAGATACATCTCCAAGGCACAACCAACCATGCCTAATGCTCACGGAACTGAAGAAGAGAGGGACACTGATTGTAAAAGCAAGGATATATGAGATATGTTTCCTAGTAATATCAGAAGTTACACCTATAAAGTCTCACCATGTTGACTGCCCAATGTGTTTGCCCAAGTACAACACAAATGGACATTCCAAAATTGCTTAAGAAAAGCCTATGAGGCCACAATCCTACACAAGGATCTATAGGTAACTAAGGAAAGCTGGGAGTAGGAGAGGTTGTTTCCGCAGGGAAGATTACACAAATTGTATATCTTTGCTTTTATAGATTTATATATATTGTATGTTACATAATTATAACAAAATGTATGAGCATATTAATAGCTATTAAATTTTTGTATATTAAATATTGTTCATGAACTATAGTTAAACATATTAGCATATATAAATTTATATTTATAATTATTACATTTATAGATATTAAATATATTAACATATTTTACTTTATATATTATACTTAAATATGTTAATATATTTAATATTTTGTATGTAGAAATCTATTTATTTATACTGAGTATATAGGCATACAATAATAATTAGGAAAAAAAGAGACCACAAAGAGAACAGGGAAGCATACATCTGAGGGTTTAGAGGGATGAAAGGGAAGAGAGGAATGTAATTATAATCTCAAAAATAAAATAAAATTAAGTACTTCTAAATATAACAAATGGGCATACAATACACTCATTCTTGGGAGAAGAGTCATGTAGTGTGTATAATAGATACAAACATCAAAAAGATGCCCTCTTTAAACTGCTACACAGCTATGGTGAAATTTTTAATTTTAGTTGGGCTAAAATGTTCTTTATTTACAAATTCACATTGTGGGTTTGACATATCCCCAAAGAAATAATGTAAAAAATTCTATAGCATGCTGAATTATTTTGATTATCTGTATTAGTTATATTGATAGTGTTAATAATTTCTCTGTTTTAATTTCATTTTGGGGGGTAGACAATTTCCTTCAAGGGCTAGAATCATATTAGCACAACATCAGGTCTAGCTCATTTTTCTCTTCTGTGGTATGACTTCTGTTAACTTTAGAATTATACAAATAAATTCTCATTGTAATTCTACAAGACAGTTCTGCTTTGGAAATTAAAAGGTGGATTCTGATATTAATTAGCATTTATCTTTCACTAGGGAATTCAAAGCAACACTTAAGCACCAGAGCTAAGATGATAGCTTTGGTGTCGACTCTTTAATTCTGTCTTTGTAAACTGAAGAGTATTTTCCTTCATATTAGCTGTATTTGTCTTATCTTTAAAGTCACTGTGTTCTCTGCAAACAGGCAAATAAAGAATGTTTTAAACTTTCATTTTCAGGGTAGGTTATTTTCTACTTCAAGTAGGAGCTGACCCCATCTCTGTCACTCAGGGAAATTATAATACTTCTCTAAAGCATTAGCAAAATTCTACTTGTGGGGGCCATGGAAGAAATCTTACAATTGCTATTCTTATCATTGTGACCACCATCCTTCATATTTTCATCAGTAATAATACTAACTATGTAGTGAATATTTAAGAGATTATATTCTAATTTTTAGGCCTGTTGTTTCATATTATTTCACAAGATGTCTATGTTGCTAATATAAAACAGAAGACAACTTGAAGAATTTGTATCTTTCACTAAAGGTCACAGATTCGAATAAGAGAATATTCTAGTCATGTACACCCTGCCCTTAACACCTATGACTTATTATTCAATATTATCATGGCAAAGAAGTAAAATCCGAAGTGACTGTTCTATTTGTAATATTTAATAATAAAATCATAACTTATAACTATGTTTTATTGGTGATGTTTAATTATGCATTGATTATATAACGTTTTCTTTCCATTTCTTTATGAAATACTGTTCTATTTTTTTCAATATACTCCCTGTTTATTCATTTATTTGATCAACTAGGTTGTTTTGAAGGCTCCATTATCAGAACAGTGAATGCTCACTTAGCCAGTTCCCCATCTGGATATTTATCATTACAGTTCCTCAAAATTCATTCATCTAGTGCTTAACTGTGTGAGCTAATTTTTCTTCATGAATTTCAATATATCCTGATAGCTGAAAGCATGATAGAGAACAAGGATGTCTGTGATTGACATGGACATCTGATTTGACTCATATGTGAGTAAATCTTTATATACATAATCTTGAAATTACAGTTTCACAAATGGGTACAATCCTAAATGTCCTTAATTTTTATTGCACAAGATCAGATACTATTAAAACCATCATTGCTTTTGTTAGCTATTCATTTGGATTCCTGATTTTTTTGAAGCAATTAAAAATGTGAGGAAAAATTATAAGAACAGGTCATTTCTATATTTAGAGGGGCATATTATCAACATAATATGAATATTTAAGAATCCAGATTTACTTACAATGTTATGAAACCATGGCACATCTATCAAAGCCAGTTAATTATAATTACACAAGAGGCAGATTTTATTTTCTCACAGTGAGATGTCTGCATATCAAATTTTCTACTTCATAGGCTCTTACTAAGTGTGTTCCATACTTTTCATAGCAAGTATCTGAGTTTGGCTTGGGGAAGGGAAGGCAGAAAGGATTTGATACTCTGTTCTTGAAGCTAAATAGCTTTGTTACTTTTCAGAATAAGATTTAAATGATGATAGAAATGCTGTCTTCTTCTCATGGAACACCCAATATTGGAACAAAATAGACTTGCTGTGACACAATTCATGTGTAAATAGTGAGAGTCTGTTTTCCAAGTCAGCAGGCAATGGAAAATACTAGATATATAGTTTGAAAGGTTTTGGGCCACTCAGTCTCAGAAATCAAACCTTTTCTATGGAAGTCTTCACATATTATAGAAGATTTTTCACATGCAGAGATGGAGCGCTATAATAAGCTAGCTATTAAAAGCTCATTCAAGTTATACAATTACCCCTCTCATCCTAAAACCCCAAATAATAATCTTTCATACATATTCCAATAAAGGGAAGCAGTTTAAGATTGCCTCACTTTATTCTCTGATATTCTTCAGTCTGACATCCTTTCAGTCTTCATGTTATGACATTGATACTCTTGGAAGAAGAAAGGCTAGTTAGGTTGCAATGTGCCCTTGGTTTAGCATTGCCTAAGATTTTCTAACCACTGAATTCACATCATGTATTACTGTTTGGGACATAAGAGTGAAAATGACATGCCTACATCATCTGAGACACAGAGTCATTGTTCTGTTACATGTCATATTGTGGATATCAAACCAAGACAAACTATATAAATATCCTATTTCTCATCAAACATTTAGAACTTTGTTTAATCTTTACATGTTTAGATCTAATTTTATTATTTTAATTCTATGATATGTTGCTTTATTTATCTATTTATTTATTTGATGCCCTTATTATCCAGATCTTATCAGCATGCTTTCTGTAAGATGGGTTTTGTATCTTTTTTTATATCTCTCCAATATTCTTTGATAGAGTTTCGTTTTTCTGACTTTTCTGCCATAATGAAGTTGTATAAATGATCCATTTCTAGAGAGAACACTTACTTTAACAATTCTTAGTGCCCTCTATAAAGAAACGTTGTTTCAAAAAGTCCACCTGGTCATTAAGAATGCCTGTGCCACATGCTTGTCAACATGCTTTCCATTCCCAGTTAATGCTGTTTTTAGAGCCTTTAATCTCAAAATTACCTTATACCAATGTTAAATATATGTTCCCGTGTGTGTGCTTTTTATAACTGTATCATTGTTAAGTGAATATACTCAATATTTCCTTTAAATGCTGGTGTTGAAATCTAACATCTATTAGGTATAGGAAGTACATCAATCACATGAGAATTGCATGTTATGCCTTTTAATATCTCTTAGATGTTATATTATTAAAACACATTCCTTTTTACTCACAATCAGTGATAACCATAATAATCCCTATGGTTTAAGTGTCTCCTGGAGAGTCCTGAAGAACAACTTAAAAAATGATTTCTGATATCTAATATTGTGGCTGTTATTAGGTACTCTTTGACTCTTGGAGAAGACACCAACCAGCTCAGATGAGGAAAAATTGGTGTGTGTGTGTGTGTGTGTGTGTGTGTGTGTGTGTGTGTGTGTGTTTGTGTGTATGGAATAATATTCATCACAGTTTTTGATTTGGGTTTGTGGGTAAATAATTAATAACATGCATGCTTATTCCTTTTATAGCCATCATATTTATTATAGTTCCTCCATTCACCCTTCTGTATTTGCCTCTATATCTGATCCCTTATATCCTGAAATTCTCTGTTGACCACCTCCCATTTTTGTGTATAAATCAATTCAAGATTTATAGCAATACATATCTGAGTTCTCTGAAGCCCATACTGTTACTGCTGAAAATATTTTTGAAACCAAAGAAAGTTTAGCACATTTCTAATACCAACATTCTCTTGAAAATATTTCTTCATTATTTTTAAGAGCTAATATAAAACTAATTTATCATTCAGTTTCCCTAAAATGGCATAAATATACATGTACATTTATAGTAATATATGCACAAATATATCTACAAATATTTAGTTTCACTCAGAGGCAAGCGTTGAAACATATGCCCTAGACACAGAATGGCATATGTCATCTGAAGATATGCATTTTTGTTTATTTATTTAATTATTTCAATTTTATTTTACATTCCAACTATAGTCTCCCTCCCACTCATCCTCCCACCTCCCTACCCTCCCTTCCAGTCCACCCCTGTCATTTCCTTTCAATGGTAAGGACTCCTATGGGGAGTCAACAAAATCTGGCACATTAAGTTAGGGCAGGGAGAAGCCCCTCTACCCTGCATTAAGATTGATAATGGCATCCCACTATAGGGACTGAACTCAAACATGTTAGTTCATACATGAGGAACAGATCCTGACTCTATTTCTAGGGGCCTCTCAGATAGGTCAAGCTTCACCACTGTCTCCCACATAGGGAGCGCTTAGTTCAGGCCCTTGTCGACTCCTCAGCTGTCAGTCTAGAGTTCTTAAATTTCTTCAAGCTTGGTTCAGATGTCTCTGTAGATTTCTCCATCATGATCTTGACCGCCCTTGCTCACACATTCCCTCTTCCCTCTCTTTGATTGCATTCCCAGAACTCGGCCTGTTTTTAATTGTGGATTTCTGCTCTGGTTCCATCAGTTACTGGATGAAGGCTCTATGATTATAGTTGGGGTGTTCACTAATCGTATTACAAGGGAAAGCCAGTTCAGGCTCCCTCTGCATTGATGATAGGAGTTATCCTTTTGGGTTTGGGGGAATTTACTAGCACCAAGTTTCTTCCTAACCCCATAGTGACTCTCTCTCTATCAAGATCTCTCTTTCATTACTCTCCCACTCTCTCCCGCTCCACCATCAACAATTCTTTTCCCTCATATTCTCTCCTCCCATCACCACCTCTTTACCGATGCCCCTCATCACCATTTACCCAAGAGATCTTATATAATTTCTCTTCATAGGATGATCTTTGTGTCCATCATAGCTGTCACCTAGCTTCTCTGAAGCTGTTGATTGTAGTCTGGTTATCCTTTTACTTAAGTCTAATATCCACTTATGAGTAAGTACAAACTGTCTTTCTGAGTCAGGGTTACCTCACTCAGTATGGTTTTTTCCTAGTTCCATCCATTTGCTTGCAAATTTCATGATGTCATTGCTTTTCACAGCTGAATAATACTCCATTGTCTAAATGTGCCACACTTTTTTTTATCCATTCTTCAGTTGAGGGGTATCTAGGTCATTTCTACATCCTGGATATTACAAATAATGCTGCTATGAACATAGTTAAGCAAGTATCCTTATGGTATTATTGAGTATCCTTTGGGTATATGCCCAAGAGTATTAGCCCTGAGTCTTGAGGTAGATTGATTTCAAATTTTCTGAGAAACTGCCGCACTGATTTCCAAAGTGGCTCTACAAGTGTGAACCAGTAAAGGAGAAGTGTTCCTCTGTCTCCACATCCTCTTTAATGTAAACTGTCCTCAGTGTTTTTGATCTTAGCCATTCTGACATGTATAACATGGTATCTCAGAATCATTTTGATTTGCATTTCCCTAATAATCAAGGATGTTGAGCAATTCCTTAAATATGTTTTGGTCATTTGATATACTACTGCTGAGAATTCCCTATTTAGCTCTGTATCCCAGTTTTTAATTGAGAGATATTCATTTAATTTTTATAAGAGCACATGAAGAAGAAGAGTATAAATGTTCACTAATAATATATTCCATTAAAAATTGAACCCATAAAGATGTTTGGTGATTTTTCAAGTTCATGAAGATAGTAATTGTTATGATTTATGGTGGCGCCATCATGACAGGTTCCCCTGCTGATGTGGGGGACCACGGTGGGGAGGAGACAAACAGATATGCCATGCAAAGGGGAGCTTGGGTATAGAATCTATTTAGTGGGCATTGGGAAGGATGTAAAAGTAAGGGGTTATTGAGGGGAAGAGAGAGGGAGAGAGAGAGAGAGACAAAGGGGGAAGGGAGAGACAGAGGCTGCCTCTTCAGAAGAAGGACAGACAGAGAAAGAAACAGATGGAAGGGAGGCTAGAGATCAATTTACACAGGCAGGAAGGGGGAGATTGGGAGAGGGTGGAGCTTGCTTCTTAAAGGGTCAGGGCACCCAGATGACAGGGAAGGTCAACAGAATTATAACAGTAATGCCATAAGTCTGGAAAGATGTTAGGTTGACAATGGAGGTTTGATTACAAATAGGACTTTAATTTCTTCAAATTTTTAGATATGCTGTTAGCAAAATTTTCTTTTAACTATTTGTATTGACCTTATATTTCATATTCTCTGTGTGACTAATGCTTTCTCTTTTCTTCAGGGTTGAAACCAAATAAATTTTATTGCTTCAATATCCCGCTGGGACTCCTAACAGATTTCTTCTGTTCTGAACCAGTGGAGAATAACAACACACAGAATAATCCCTCTGTGTCAGAGACTATCCTTACTCATTCTGCTGTAGATATCCTCTATCCATTGTCTCATTGCAACTCCAAACATTTAACAGTCAATAGAGTAACAGTCAATGAACTTCACACTTCTTTATTCAGCCAGGATTCCTGGAGGGAATGAAGTGTTTCTATTGTATCTTAGCAATGAGTGACAATTTATATCAGAACAATGAAACAGATAGCTATGCCAATACATAAGCCTGCTTTGAGGACTTGCCTGACTCATGCCAACATTCTTGTCCTGCCCCCTTTCTTATTAATTCATGACCCTTCCCACTTTTGGAAATTAGTGGTATCTCTAAAGACTGCATTGATTATCAAAGCTTTTTCTATTATATGAGCAAAGTTTTTTTAACAGCCAATATATGATAGATTTTCAAATTAACTACATTGTTTAATTTTTTCATACAATATATTACACATTAGCCATCAGTTTTCTTGTTAAATTGAATATTAATTTTGTCCAAAGTGGGGAAAGGATTAAAGAACTAGTTTTATTGTTGCACTCAGACATGGCTGGCACAGAAATACCTTGAGAAAATAGTCTATATTGGTTTGAAAGAAAATGTTCCCCACAGGCTCTGTCATTAGAGTACTTGATCCACAGTTGGTAGCATTTCTTTAGGATGCTCAGAAGAGGTGGTCTTATTGGAGGAAGTGCATCAGTGAGAGCAAGGTTTGAGATGCCAAAGTCTTGATTTAGCTCTCTCTGCTTCCTGATTCTGGTCCAAGATATTAGCCTGCAACTATAGCTGCCCACGGCCTGATACTGTGACTTACAGTAACGATGGACTGTTACTCTTCTAGAATCAAAAGTGCAAATAAATCTTTTCTTATGTAAGTTGCTTTGGTGGTGTTATTTTATAACAACAACACAGTGCAAACTTGCACAATGTTTTCTTATTTTAATATAAGATCGGTGTTGAGTCAATACCTATTACACCATTGATTTGAATACTTTTAAATAAGAAAATTATTCTGTTCTTTAGAATTTCTCCTATTGCTTCTCAGTTTACTTAACAAAAGATTTAAATACAAGAAAAATTTCTTTTTCTGAAATTATAATATCCTTGAAATATGTAGTATTGCAAATGTATTTCTATGACTATTATACATACTGATTGTTTGGAATATAGTAGTTAAAGTAATGGTGAATGGGGGTTGCTACCGTGAATGAGTTAGTGAATATCATGTGTGCTCATGATTGTTTGAAGGGTTGGAAATAAAAAGCTGAATGCTCTACTACAGATGGATAACTGTAGCCATCTTATTCTCCCAATGGCTCAATAACATCTCAGAAGAGAGAGCAGAAATAACTTGAGAGACAGAAGATTAGAAGAAGTGCACTGAAATGATGTCTTCTAGACACAAAAAGACTGCTGCGCACATGAACCCACAGCATTTGCAGTTACTTGTCGAAGCCTTACACAAAACCAAACCAGTTAAGAATTCTAGTATGCCTAGCCAACCACTCACAACTGTAGAGATCTTAGACCCATGAAGAAAACTTACTAGTGCTATTTTTCTAAAGCAATATATTTTATAACTATACTCTAAATAAATACCTTTACTTTATCAGACAATTGTAGCGTTCATTCATTACAAGGAACTTCCTTGTAAAACAGACAGAAACTAGTAAAGAAATCCACAATTGGTGAAAATAAAATAAATAATAATCATGGGGATTGCAGCCTCAAGGGCCAGAAAATTATGGAAGAAGATAGCAGTACAATTGTAAGAGTGAGATAATCAGGACAGTATTCTAGCAGTAGCATAATGCTTACTAAATAGATCCAGTATTCTAGATATGAAATACAAACAGTACCCATGACATCTCAGCAGTATGGTAGCCTGAAAAAGCCCTGCCCAATGTAACCCACAGATGATAATTTATAGGAATAATTTTATAAACATCCCCTCTCAGTGTAGAGTGGCAGGCAATTAGTTGAGTGAGGGAGAATAAGAGCATGGACCAGAAGAAAACGAAACAAACTCTTTTTTTGCCAGAAGTCTGAAATAGCATAAAAACTGAATTCTGTTTAGAGAATTATTTATGTGAGGTACTTAGGAATTACTGTAAAAGATTGATCCTATAAAACATGAATGGGAGCCTATTATTGTGCTAAGATCATTACATCTTCTCTGATTAATTAACTTATATTAAAAACAATCTTTTCTCATTTTACATGCCAAATCCAGTTCCCAATCTCTCCCTTCCTCCTGCTTCCTCCACCTTTCCCCCATCCCTCACCCCATCCATTCCTGAGAGAGTGTTCCCTTTGCTCCACATCCAATCCAGTATAAAGAGTAATTATTGATTTTGATCTTAGCCATTCTGACAGGTGTAAGATGGAATCTCAGAGTCATTTTGATTTGCATTTTCGTGACTGTTAATGATGTTGAACATTTCCCTAAATGTCTTTTGGCTGTTTGAGATTCTTCAGTTGAGAACTGTTTGTTTATATTTGTACTCCATTTTTAATTGAATTATTTAATACTTTGATTCATAATTTCTTGAGTTCTTTATATATTTTGGAGATAAGTCCTCTGACAGGAGGTTACTTCTTAAATATAACATCACTAGCACAGACAGAACAACAATAAATAAATATGACCTCCTGAAAGTAAGTTTATGCAAAGAAAAAGCACAGTCTTTAAGACAAAATGCCAGCCTACTGAAAGGGAAAAGATCCTTAAATCTTTAACCGGTGCTGAAACATATTGAATGTGATGATTATCTTTCTAATCATAATAAGTTTGACTTCCTTTTCCTGAAGTGCTTGTGATGACCATTTTTAAGGAACTACTATAGCTGCTCAGAAGGATCATAGGTTCTAGACTATAACGAGAGTTTAGACCCAGCTAACCTTGCCAAAATGATTGCGCAGTGAACAATTTTTGCTGTGATACAGACCAAAATCATGTCATTTCTTTGTTTATATAGACAAATTCACTGGGAACAATATATGGTTATGGGTTTTCAGTATGTTAAGGTTAGTTTGGAAGACTATAATGCTTAACAGAACTGAGTTAATTGATGTGAAATTATCAGTTGAATCCACCAATTCAAATATTAAGTTGAGATTCTAAAGTTTTCTGTTGACTGATGTACAGACCCAGATAAACTTACACATCCATAAATGAAAATGCCAGAACTTTCTGAATATACTATATGGGGACTGAAGGAGGACGCTTAAAAGAAATACCACGCTAGCTCAGCATTGAGAAATAGACCATTATTTATTTAGGGGTAGACTCACAAATCAGAATGCTCTGCTGGAACGAAGATCAGAAATCGAATCCCTCAGCTGTAAAAGAGGCTGGATGCATGCTCTACATTGGCATAAATAGTATAATAGGCCACGCCCTAGTGGGAGGATATCTACTGGCTGTAGGACTTCCTGCAACATAGGGAGTATTCCAAAAGTCAAGAGAGATTAGAAAACCACACTGGTTCATTGATTTAAACTTGTTTCCTGCTGTCATTTTCATATTTCTTTTTGAATAATACAAACTGTACTTTTCCACAAAGACCATGATAAAATTTATAGAGGGCAATTTGCAGATATATGTCATAGCTCTAAATTTTTGAAGATCGGTGTTGTAGCTATCCTTGTAGGCTGGAAATGAAATGAATCTGTTGTTATCATGCTGTGGTCCTGTAATACAACATTGAAGATGAGATGGCAAAGTTGTAGTAGCCAAGGACAAGCTCCAAACTATCAGGTATATGAGATTTGTTATCTTACTGAGGAACAGAACGAAAGGATAAATCTGATTAAACTCATCTGTAGACATTGAATCTTACCCCTACTGTTACAGCCTATTAAACATATTGCAGATTTATAAAACTGAAAATCCTTAGATTTTAAGAACAAAAGTTTTACATTACTCAATCAACAAGAGAGACTTCTGTTTTCTCTAGTATTTCCTTGATTATGTCATTTCATATAACAATGAACTTTGTAAAAACAAAGTTAGTTATTTGTTTGTTTGTTTGGTTTACATTCTGCCTAATTTTTCCCTCCTTCCTCTATTTCCAGTTCCTCCCCCATGTTTCTTCTGTTACCATCCCCAA
>PVIU01013320.1:0-56453 GCA_004026605.1 Ondatra zibethicus | reverse complement strand
GAGGGATGGAGGGAGGGAGGGAGGGAGGGAGGGGAAGAAAGGAAAGAAAGTGCAAAACAGCAAACAGCCAGCCACAGGATTTGCTCAGGTGTCTCCAGGCCCAGGCTGGAGAACAGAAAGCCTAAGAGCCCCAGGGAAGAGGGGGTCCTGGTTCTTTCTTCAGCAAAATGCTTCCTTCCACACTGATGCAACCAGTGTGTCCCTTAAGTCGAGACCTAGAAGGCATGTGGACACGTGGAAGAGCCAGGGCATGTCACTGCCCAGCTGACCAGTGAACCTCAAGAGAACGGCCACACCCAGTGCAGCATTTGTTCAAGTCCCTTATCTTTGAGGCCTCTTCCCAGGCCAAGATATATAAAAGCCTCACGAGTGTTTAAACATCCCTGAGCCTCTAGCATCTGGGGTCTAACTCATTCTGAATTTCAGGATTCTCTGCCAGTCTTGTCTCTCGGCTATCAACATGCCAGGCCAGCATCCAAGGAAACGAAACAGAACAGCATGGTGACATCCACTTAGAGGCCTGATCTCACCTCCTCTAGAACTACAGTCCTCCCCATGCTTCAGTAGGGTCTGTGAGGTCAGACACCCTGGAAGTCCCAGGAGAACAGAGGGTGGGGAGGGCTGCAGCTTTGCCATGGGAAGCTGGGATCTGTCCAACTTCCTAGTTGTCTTTGCCACCCCAACATCTCAGGTGGTTCTGCTACTCTTCACCCAGCAGACCTCCATTCTCCCCCAGTCCGGAAGTCCTTGGGATCACTTGGCCTCAGGTAGGTGAGCGGGCACAAGGCAGGCTGTAGAAATGGAACGGAACCCATGTTTCAGCTTCAGTGCTTCTGGGAAGAGTCAGTGCCACTCCGGGGGCTCTTCATGTTCTATTACCAGGAGAGAGAGGAAGGGAGGGTCATGACCTGGTGCTGACTGTGCTTCAAGCAAAAGGCTCAAAGCCATGCCACAAGACACCTCCACCTCCATCCCCACAAAGAACACACCCCTGAAGGATAACCACAAACACGTGGAAGAGCCCAAGTAGGTCTCAGAACATGACAGAAACTACCCTAGGTTAGCAATGGGCTCTAGATTCCAGCCAGCAGGGCATGGAGGACAGGCATGTTACTCGGGAGCCTGCTGCCACAGGCCTCAGACAATGTTGCTTAGAGAGGACAACACAGCCCTCTCTCATTGGTCACAGCCAGGTCAAGATCAGCTGGGACTGTCTGGAACAGCAGAGCTTCTCTCTGGGATCAGCTAACAGAACCTTGCACTCAGCTACAAGGTGGGGAGGGTCCCAAGATGGGGCATAAAGCCCCACAGAATGCAAGAGACAAGCAGGATGGCTGGCCGTACAATGGAGGCCCAGTGGGGGCTGTATCATTAAAGTCTGCTGGGTCTTGACCCGTGTACCCCTAGCAAGAAGCCTCACAAAACATTAGCTGGGGGCTGGAGAGATGGCTCAGTGGTTGGGAGCACTGACTGCTCTTCCAGAGGACACAGGTTCAATTCCCAGCACCCACATGGCAGCTCACAACTGTCTGAAGATCCAGTTGCAGGGGATCTGACACCTTCACACCAATGCACATAAAATAAAGTTAAATAAACCATAAAAAAAAAAAAAACATTAGCTGGTATCAAGTTCCCTTTTAAAATGTTCTTAAGTCCCTTGCCTTGACTACTACCACTGGCCAGTAAGCATCTCTCTCTAAAACCCCCAAATCTAACCCTTCAAAAAAGAAATGTCCAATAAAAGTATTGTGTCTGGGCCCTCCAAACTCCAGGGGCAGAATCACGGAGCAATGGATTTCAGGTAGGCAAGAGTGCGAGAACTACTCTCAGGCCACAGAATGAAGGAGCCTAACTGTGGATGTCAAGAGAAGGGACACTTAGTTCTGGTCTGCCCTAGGGTCGCCACTCATCTGAGTGAGACTCGGGACCCAGGCAGCAGTGCCCTGTGTGAAATAGGGGTTCTTCTGGCAGTGCCCTGGATCACGTGTATGGGAAGAGTCCTGGCCACACAGTAGGATCCAAGAGGGGAGGGTTACCACTTCTCCTGCCACAACTCCAGCCTGGGGCCTCTAGCATTCACACATGATTACAATGCGACAGTAACAGGGAAGCCACATGGCGAGCCAGGTCCACATCACTCCCCCAGGGACCCCTGGCTCGGAACACACAGAGGCAGAGATGGAAGGACCCCACATCAATGGCATTGCTTCAAAGACCACCCAGCAATGACACATGAGCCACAGACTCCATAATGCCAATCTGTGCACAGACCACAGTCCCCTTTGGCTGAAAGCCATGACTCAGATGCAGGAGGAAACAGAGGGACATGCACAGCTCGATTACCTTTCCCAGGTTAGTAAGGAGAAAACTTTGAAAAAATGTGACAGACAGTTCGTCTTTCAAGCATAGTGGGGGAAAAAAAGAAAAAAAAAAACAGGTTGGAAGGTTGGAAAAGGAGAAAACAAAACCGATTTTAGTATTTTCTGTTTGGGTTTGAGATAAGGTCTCACTTAGCCCAGGCTGGCCTGAGGCACTCTATGTAGAGTAGATGACCATCACCCATCAGGACCCTACTAGGTGCCAGATTTTGCCATGAGTTATATGCATATTTTCACCATCGAAGCTCCCTACAGAGTTGCGATCCCCATTTACAGATAAGGAAGCTCAAGTCTTAAGACTGGTTTACCTTCCCTAATGTTCCATAAGCTGTGGCAAAGTTGGTTTAGTCTGACTTTTAAAATAAATTCTGGAAGTCAGGTAAATTGGTGCATGCATAGCTGCAATTCAAGCACTCAGAGGGTGAGACAGGAGGATTGCTTTGAGTTTGAGGCCTCGGATACACAATGAGTTCCAGGCTATATAGTATCATCTTAGTTGACCTTATCTCAGTAAAAGAACAGTTGATTAATTTTGGTCACAGAATCAGGATGGACTAGATTCTGGGTCTCCGGAATAGAATCTGACCCTACCTAGGGTGATGAGTCTTTAGGAGACATTTTTGCTTAACTAAAGGGATTCCAGCCAAAAGCACTATTAGATTCATCTTGGAAGTGGACAAGCTGAGCCACAAGTTCCAACCCAAAGGTTCTGCAAGGAGAACCCTTGGTCCTCAAACTATAGACACTGGACAGTGGGTGATAGACATTGTCACTTTCTGAGAGGGAAAGTGACAGCCAGGCCAGCCCCCTCCCTCGGGAAGTGGCTGCAAGGGAAGCTGTAGGGGCTAACCCACAGGTCAGCAGCTGCTCAAAGTACCCCCCTTCAGGCTTCAAGAACCAGAGAGATGCTGGGCATTGGTGGCGCACGCCTTTAATCCCAGCACTCGGGAGGCAGAGACAAGTGGATGTCTGCGAGTTCAAGACCAGCCTGGTCTACACAGTGAGTTCCAGGACAGGCTCCGAAGCTATACAGAGAAACCCTGTCCCGAAAAACAACGATAACAAAAACAAACAAACAAAAGAATCAGAGAGAGAAAAACCCATACCTAGGCTTTTGCAAGAAGCTAGCTTTCTGGGACACAAGGTCTCTTGAGGCCTGCCTCTACTGCCTACCAGTTGGTGGGTGTGCAAGCAGGTCACTTGATTGGACTTGTTTCAGAATGAGGATTGCCCTGCCCATCTCTTATTTAAGAAGAGATACAATGGCTGGGCCCTCCCGTTCTGTGGTTGCACAGCTCTAAATGCCGGACCACTCCTGTTTCTCAACTTTGACACAGCCGCAGTGGGGTCTGAGGATGCAGTGAAGTGGGATCATCAAGTACAGTTTCTACATGGATGTCTCTCTAGAGACTGTCCCCAGGTAGGACTGACAGGCACACCTCCAGGCCCCCATGTTTGGATATTAGGCTCCGGATAAATATTGTTCTCTGAATAAAAGGCTGCTCCTCTGAGAGAGGGCATGCAGGAAATGACAGCAAGGACTAGTTTCACTTTCCATCAAAATCTGACCCCACTAGGGAAATCTGACATTACCAGAGGCCCCAGCCTATGACCATTAAAGACAAAACCTAGAACCCTAAGAGGGACTGGGGAGTAGAACTCTGTGGCTGATGGCATTGGCATTTGCTGAACATTTTCAGTTTGGCCACAACACAGTCCTTTTCTGCATCCCTTCTCTATCAACCTTGGAGATTCTGTCCTCCCATCTCTTTCTCTTCTGTGGACAGCCTCAGAGTCTACCCAAACTATCTTCAACCTAAATATTTCCACAGGCAGGAGACAGACTGGCAAACAGACAAGAGCGAATGCAAGCGACAGAATTATCGAGAAAGAAATACTTACAGACAGGCTTTCCCTAGCAAAGGCTGCAGGGAGACAAGGTAAGGAGAGAGAAAAAGTCAGTCAGGAGGCCAGATGGCAGCTGGTGAGATGAGCCCACCCCCACACCTCCCATGTCTGACCCGGCCAATAGATCCCAGACATCTGTTCCTGAGGATCTGGCAATCCTGAAGGGCTATCCTAATAAATTCAGAGGCTTCTGGGCAGTGGGGGATAAGACTGGACTCTTGTCAGTGTCCTCCTTAACCAGATCAGTGTAGCTCTGGATGCCCCTGTCCCAGGCCCAGGTTAATCTCCTCAGGCCTCTGCAACAAAAGACTCCCACAACGCACCAGGACAGAGTGACATGGTGATGCAATTCAGTTCCGCTTGGCTAGAACAGAAAACTCTCAGATCTAAAGGAATATCCACTAGAGTTTTCCCACCTAGTCCTGAGCCCATTTCCAAAGTTAAAGAGACTGAGCCTAGCCATTCAAATCTTACACCTGCCCCGCACGGCAGTGCACCTGGGAGCTGGAAGGAGGATCAGGAGTTTGAAGTCATCCTCAACTACATAATGAGTTTGAAGCCAATCTCTAAGCATCGTGAGAGACCCTGCTCTCCACAAAACAACAAAATCCGACATTCGGGAGACAAAGATAAGACAACCATAAAAGACAACGCCTGAACCAAGAACCTGTGGCCAAAGAAGTGGGGGGAGGAGATTTACACTCATGTTAGTGGCAGAGCTACAATACAAGCCAGGTCTCCTGGTTCTCAGTGAATCTGTCATCATACTGGACCCAACCCTTACTTTATGCCAGACCCCAATTACATGTACCACACCAATCACCTTGTCCGAGCCACTTTTTGCAGGGTATATTATTCCCCAATTCCACAGATTAGGAAACCGAGGCCTGGGGTGGTTAAATGAGCTTTGGAGGCCTCAGTGTTCTCTCCACACCACATCCCAGACCTCAGGAAGTCAAAGGAAGCTCGGGGGTCAACAGAAGCACTAGTAGGCAGCAGACATAGCGAGAGTTTGCCTAGCGTGGAGATGAATTCAGCCAGGCATCAGGGTATGGTCTACATTTCATGTTTGCAAAGGTTCTTGGCTGTCTGGTTTTCTGAAAATTTTCATGCTCAACAGCCAAACTCTTCCATCCTTTGACCTTTCAAGCAAGTGAAATAGAGAACCTTGTTGGGTTTTGTCTGTTTTCACTCTGATAATCTACCTGCTGTGTGAAAATGTGGCTATCCTGGTGGCCTGATCTTGCGTATGTTATGTTTACACAGACTGTGCACACATGCATCCATGTACAGGGATACAGACGACCATAAGTGTCACGTGAATGGACATTAAAGGACAATCTCGGATATCAGTACTCAGGAGTCTTCTACCTTTTCTTTAAAGGAGGTCTCTTACTGTCCTGGAATTTCACTGTGTAGGCCAGGTCGGCTGGCCTGTGAGCCTCTAGGGATCCACCTGTTTTTGCCTCTCATCTCTCCACCCGTGATTTTGCAGGCACGTCCCTCCTCACTCAGCTTTTGCATGGGTTCTGGGGATCTGAACTTGGGTCTCCACAGTTGCATGGAAAGAGCTTTATCAACTTGCCTCTCCAGCTCTGGACTATTTCTGGTGGGGGGGGTATGCTGGTTATGGAGAGGGGGTAGGTTCCTCTATGGGACCTCAGCTTTTTTTCTGTCATAGAGGTAATAGGAAAGGCATTAGCTATGGGATAGGAAGATACATACAGACTCCTGGATTGGGCATTGCTAAAGTATAGACTGTCCTAGAGGCAACTATTCACAAATGTGCAGAGGATTAGAACATTTTACAATTTCTTTTGCTCTGCCTGAGTCTGCTAATTAAAGGACAAAGACCATGACCTCAGAAAGGATAGACAGAGTCACTGTTGACCAGGAAAGATTAACAGAGAGGGCATCTCATGTTCTGCCTGCTGCAGGGACACACACTACACATCCACAAACACGGTCTACTGCACATCACACATAGAGCCCACCCTAAACACAGGCACACATCGTCACTGGCAAACGCAAACACAGTTCCCAGGTCTGGGGATTGTCTCCCCTGTAGGCAGTAATTAAAGCAGAATCACTGACTTGTCCAGGCAGCTGCGTGGGCACTTCCGGGGGCAGGCAGCTGGGCAGGGCAGCAGAAGTGGAAGCCACATGCTCCTCAAAGCTGTTGATGCGAGGCTTTTTGGTGGGCTCAGGGCTGGCTAGTGGGGTGACACTATTGCGTCTCATGAGCGGGTTAGGTCCCTTCTTTGCATCCTAAGCAGACAAAGACAAAAGAAAGAAGGCGAAAGTTACAAGGAGTGGGGAGGGAGGTAGAAAAGCCACACACACACACACACACACACACACACACACACACACACACAATCTTCTTGTGTTTTGTAGGGGTACAACCAGAGGAACACCCAGGAGAGTGACCTTGACCCCTAAACTGTTGCTGGCACAGAACTTCTCGCCATGTGCAAAGCAGAGGAGGAAAAAAATAATTACAACCACAGCAGAGAAGGGGGTCAGAATAAAGAACCTTACTCCCAGGCACCCCCACCCACAGAGGGCCCAGGAGAGATGGTTGGCTCTGAGATCACAGGTGTGGGAGGGGGAAGGTGTCAGGGCCGACTGCCTTCCACCTAGGTCTGCAGCACACACAAGCACCCATAAAATACATTGTGTTCCCCCAAACAGTACCCAGCCTCCGTCTAGGAGGCAGAGCAGGAGACCGAAGGTGCAGGAAACAGACAGCAGTCTGTTAGTCAGGATGAGATGTCAACCTTCCAACGAAGGATGACAAGACAGGAAAGTGGGCTCCTGGGGCCCAGTGCATGGCCCACCACCTCAAAGCCCAGGAAAGCTTCAGCCCCAGCACTGAGTAAGGAAGTATTCTGAGGCCCTTGGACCCCATCTCATGTCTAAGCCCAATGTTGGAACTGTCCTCATTCAGCTAAATGAGCACATCTTCCAGGTGCCTTGGTTCATAGGGGTGGGGCCAGGAGGCAGGTCAAGGCAGCCCAGGGACACTGTCCTCCTCCAGTGTAGTCCACAGTGCAAGTTGGGCAGTGAACTGGCTGATACCCACGTACCCTTCCTACCAACGTCTGACGGCCAAGCTTCTTGGGAATGGGGAAGTCACCTGTTTTTCGGACTCCACAGACAGAAAGTCAAGTTCGGTGTAAGAGGAAGGTCTGACTACACTGGCAAAGTGTTGTATTTTGACAGCCTGCATAAAGCAAATTTAAACCCACTTTCACAACGCAGACCTGGACAGATACGCAGTCTGCCCAGTAAGGGATTCAACATGACCACACACACCTTCCCCCCGCCCCCCGCCAAAAAAAAACCTCAGACCTCCCTGATGTGGAACACAGTAACAGCCAGGTACTGAGTCTCCTGCAGACCACTGCGGTGGCAACAGCTACGGCGCTGGGGTCATGTTTGAGAGAAGGAACTAACTCCCTGTTTAACTTACTCTTCCCAGTCAAGCAGAAATGGGGCAGAGAGAGAGCAAGTGTGAACAGAAAGAAAAGGAACCGATCCCATGAAGTCACAGGAAAGACAGGCTAGGAACAGAGGTGTGGAGCATGGGAGCTGGCCAGTGGGCACCAAAGAAACTCAGTGAGAACCCTCCAGGAGAAAACTAGACCCAGGGCTTCCCAAGGGTCCCACGCATCGGAGATTAACTCACCTCCGACCTCTCCCGGTGTGTGCTCACTGATTCCACATTCAAGTAGATGGACTCCACACGGCACCCTGAAGGTGAAAGACGGAGAAGACAGCTTCTGTTAAAGAGATCGTCCTCATGGGCAGCCCCACAGCCACCAGGAGACCTCAGGGCCCAGGCCCAGTAGGGGCTGCTACTCACCATATGCCACAGGTGTCAGTTTCAGGACAGTGTGAAGGGGGCATTTCAGGTATGGCATCTCCTCTGAAATGAGACATATGTTGTCATGTTAAATAAAAGACTTGACATGAAAGGAGACACTCAGGGGCATCCCTAGGCTCACTGTGAGGGCCTCATGCCTAGCCCTGGGTCACATGGAGGCTTGAGGGTTCTCGGGCTGATTTATGAAGCGATGAAGCCCACTGAGCATCACACTGTTCCATAGGGAGCAGGTAGAGACCCCTCAGCAGGTTGTGAGGCAGATCCATATTTAGATACAAAGCAGAGAGGATGGGTCCTCTGCCACATGCACTCAAGGCCCATTTCCTTCTTCCTTCATTCCTGGGCATGGCTTGCCCTCAATACCTGCACTCTTGTCAAGGAAGTAGGCTAGCAGGCAGCGTAGGACAGCCTGGTGACAGATGACCAACACATTTTCTTGGCGCTCTAATTCCATGATCACAGGCTCCAGGCGCTGGACCAGATCCTGGTAGGACTGAGAACGAAGGGATGGGATAGTACATTAGGGGAGGATAGGCAGGGAAGAATCCTGTAATTGCTCACAGCCCATCCCCCCCCCCCCACGCACACATCTAAGTGTTCAGCTCTGCATGTAATGAACTACCACC
Source organism: Ondatra zibethicus (assembly GCA_004026605.1). Classification (NCBI taxonomy): domain Eukaryota; kingdom Metazoa; phylum Chordata; class Mammalia; order Rodentia; family Cricetidae; genus Ondatra; species Ondatra zibethicus. Next base: position 47,652 of record PVIU01013320.1, on the reverse strand, counting down.
CCTAAGAATCATGAGAGAAGCCTGCAATCCTGTCCGTCTGAGCTCTTTCCTCCTGAGCACTGGAGAAAGATCAGATTTTGTCAGGCTATCATGGACTATTACTCAGGCAGCCATGAAAAGCAATTAAGTCCTGGCACCTGCCACAACATGACAGAACCTTGAAAATTTGTATGTTAAGTGGAAGACACTAAACATCACCATCTACATACACCGAACGGCTCCTCTTGTGCACCACCTAGAACAGGCGACTCTAGAGACAAGGAGTTTATGGAGAGCAGAGCTAGGAGCTGGGAGACACTAGACTGACTGCTAAGGCATCTGCAGTTTCCTTTCGGAATATGGCTGTGCGCATTTATAATCCTCGGCACCCAGAAGGCTGAAGCAAGAGGACTGACTGGGTGTAGCCCAAGGCAGCCTGGACTACACATTAAAGATCCCCTTTCAAACAACAAAAATGGAGCCAGGTACAGTGATGCGCATCTGGAATGCTAGCACTGGGGGGAAAGGGACTGCAAGCAAGGTCGGTCTGAGCTACACCATGAGTGCAAAGCTGCGACAGAAAAAACTAGCAAGCGCTCTTCCTTACACTGACTCTTCTGTGCCTTTCCTCCTTCTAACCAGAGTTACAGTGAGTGAAGAGCAGGGAGAGATCAGAAAACAGCATGGTGGCCCCCCAGGAATGGAAACTAGACAAAGGCTCAGAAGGACACCCACTAGGTGTCAACACAGACACCTGGCTCAACGCCCAGAGTACCACATGGCTCAGCACACTTCATTCCAACTCAAGAGTAGCTGCCTGCTCAGCCATTCCCTCTACCAACATCGGCCTGGACCTGGCACAAGCCATCTAGCATGACATCCTCAGAGCCAGCCTGTCCATCATGTCTCCTGCCATCCAGGGGAAAGCTTGGTCTGGGGTGCATCACCAGCCATCCTCTTTGCTCTTTCCCGCATCATCAGACACATCGCTAGAGACAGATACCCAGACTTCTCATTGTCCCGTGTGGGACATACAACACGCTTCCCTTGGAGCTTTTATGGGGTTCCCTTTAGTGAGATTTCAGGCCAAAGTCATAGTAGAAATGCGCTCACAGAACTGGTGAGAGATGGGTGGGCTGTAGAGGCCTTGCAGGGACTCGCCTGGTCCTGCTAGGGCCCCCAAGGCCTTCTCTCAGCCAACTCCATACACAACACATACAATAACTCGTGACCATTACAAAGAAAGGCCAACAGACACGCATGTGGGCCTTTTCTTGCTTACCTCGCCTGTGGGATATCGGTAGTAGTACTTGTCCTGTTCACGCAATGCGTACTCCTCAGGATAGGTGTCTCTGATCTCCTCGTAGGTCAGTTCCTCACACACACCCTGTCAGAGAGACCAATATTCACGCCAGGGAACTCACCCATAGGGCCCCCTCAAATAAAGGGGACCTCAGGAAGCCACCAGCATTCCGTAGCGCCCTGGAGAGGAATTTCCACTCTTTGCCAGGCCTCCCCACAGCCACACGGGCCCGGGACTCACAGCATCAATCTCGTTGAGTGCCTTCCACTGCTCATAGGGAAGCCGCAGCGCCTCCGCGGTCTGGATAGTGCTTTTCAGCTGGCTTGTCCACACGCGGAGGTCCTTCAGATTCTGTTCCTCCACGAACTTGCTCAGGGCATTTGCGAACTGAGGAAATGAGGAGACAGGGGTCACCCCAACTCCAGTTCCTTCCATAGGTTATGTTACATGGTCACCTGGGAGCCCAAGGCCACTCAAACCTCCAGTGCCACTTAAACCATATCAGAGTCCAAAAGGCCTGACTCTGCTTTCCCCTGTCTAGTCCACGCTCACATGTACACATACAGACACATGCAAATACACACAGTAATGTAAGGCAAAAACAGGAAAAGAAAAAATCCTACCCTCCCAAGGAACCTCTACTCTATTGGTGGGAGCCAATCACCCAATCATCCTCCTGACTCCACTCAGTCCGTAGCCCATGTTTGTTTCTCTCTCCTCTACCTTCTTGCCTCTGCTGGACAGGCCCGAGTCGCCCCCGATCTTGCCCTGCAGGTTGTGCTCATTCTCCCCGTGCCGACACAGGTAGATGGTGCGGGGCTGCACGTGGATGTTCATCAGGTAGTACACAATCCGGCTCTGGATGTGGTCCTGCACTCTGTTCACCAAGAACCTCCGGCCAACGTCAATCACTTTGATGAGCGACAAGTCCCTGCAAAGAAACATCATTGAGGATCACACAGAGGCCGCCCTAGCCCACAGGGCAGCACTCCTCACCCTAGGCCTAGCCAGGTTCTAGAATATTTCCTGGGGGCCTAGTGCAGGGACTGTTGTCTTCTCTAGGAGTCAGAGAGGAAACGAAGGCAACAGTTCCCACTCTCGGGCTTTTTATCCCAGAGCTCCCTCAGTGGTTTACAAGAATAAGTCTTGTACATCAAGTTCAGATGCACCTTCTTAAAAAGATCTGGGTCTGTACTCCCAGAGCTGGGGAGGCAGAGACAGGTTGTTGCCTGAAACCCACTTTTTTTGGCCAGTCAGCCTAGCCAAACCAGTGAGCTCCAGGTTCAGTGAGAGACTAGCGACATGGCTCTGAGTGAAGTCGCTTTGCCACCAAGTCTGATGGCATGGGTTTGATCCCTTGGGCTCACAAGGTAGGAGAGGTAAAGGCCTCTCAAAGGTTGTCTCCTGGCCTTCATGTGTGTGCTGCGGTACATATGTATGCATGCACATACACAGGCACAAAGCACAAACATGGGCAAATAAAAAAATAAATAAATGTATAGATGTTTGGAAAAAATAAAAGCACACCTAGCTGGCCACGGTGGTACAGCCTTAATACCAGCACTGGACAGACAGAGGCAGGCGGACCTGTGAATCTACATAACTAGTTCCAGCCCAGTCTGGGCTATGGTGAGATCCAATCAAAACAAACAAACAAACAAACTAGTAAATATCTTTTTAAGGTAGAGCAGTTGAAGAAGACAACTTTCATACATTAATACTATTTTGGGGGGAAAGGGGGTTGAGACAGGGTTTCCCTGTGTAGCCTTGGCTGTCCTGGAACTCATTCTGTAGACCAGGCTGGCCTCGAACTCACAGAGATCTGCCTTCCTCTGCCTCCAAGTGCTAAGATAAAAGGTGCGCGCCACCACCACCTGGCCTATACACTTATACTTTTAAAGACTTCTTTTTTTATTATTTTTAATTATATGTATGTATATGTGCATGCACCTGTGTGGGTATATGCACATAAGTGCAGGAACCTGGAGGCCAGAGGCATCTGACCCCCTGCAGCTGGAATTACAATTGGTTATAAGCTGCCTGACGTGGCTGCTGGTAACAGAACTCCAGTCATGGGGAGAAGCGGTATGTGCTCGTAACTGCTGAGCTATCCCTTATTCTGAACTTGCCCATCCACCACTATCTCCCTCTAAATACCCCATCTCATGTGTTTTATTATGAGTGCAGCCCTGTATGCACCATCCAGTGGGTCATGGTCAACCTAGCAGCAGTCATGCCCCCCTGCCAATAGGTCTATCACCAGAAGGCGGGGCCTCAGGGACCCTCCAAAAGCCATTTTTAGAATTTACAGAGATATTTGGGAGCTGTTTTATGGGAACCTCAAGAAGACATTTCAAGCCCCCGTGTGGCTAATCAAGGGTGGTAACCTCTGGGAATTACCTGTCACATTTATCAGGGTCAAGAGGCTGGTAACTGGCTTCATAGCAATTGATTCTCTTCATGAAGTCGTCCATGGCTTCTGCCGAGTTGCAGTCTTTGTAATCCGGGCTGGAGATTTTAACTTCCTGTAACATCACAAAGAGCAGCTGATGAATCATACTGGAAGGCTTTCTGCTTAGTTAAGTCGGATGTGGACTTTCAAATGGGAAAAGCCCAGAAATTCTCAGAATAAAGATTATCCTACCCAGCGTCTCAGAGGGAAAAAAAAAATTGGGTCAGGAGGTTTGACTCATGGCCTTATGGTTACATAAGGAGGATGCCCGTGAAGGACAGACACGGGATATCCACAGAGACCCCGTAAGGGACACATTTGGACCATACACTGAGGCAAGTCAGTCCAATAGCTGAGTCAGCCTGGCCCTCAATTCAGCAGAACCCCACAGAGGCACACCAAGAGCAGGCCTTTGGTTAGAAAAGCACATAAGTGTTGCTCTTGGGCAGGGTTTCTCCAACCGTCCCAACAGAAGCAGCATCCACCTGGGCTGGTCTCTGTGATGACATCTAACTAGACCTGGTGCCTCTACCTTTTTGGAGCTGCCCTTCTTAGACAAGGAGACTCCTATAATTGGACAATTATGCCGAGAAACCCAGGTAGATGGGAAGGAAACTCTGATGGATTTTGGTCTTTTGAGGCAAGGTCTTACTATCTATCCCTGATTGGGATGGAACTTGCTATGTAAAGCCGGATGTCCTCAAACCTTCCTAAAACCCCCTTCCTCTTTCTGTCCAGTAAGTGCTGGAATTATTTAAGCAGGCACCACCATGCCTGCCCTCAGAATTGCTTTTAATCTTATGATTCCACAACTATAAGGCAGACAGGAAGATGGAAAGGCCTGAGCATTCCCAGTGTTTTTGCTTCTGGTTTTATTTTGTTTGCTTGCTTTGAGACAGGCGCCTATGTACCCTAGGTTTCCCTTAAACCTACTATGAGCCAAGGATGATCTTGAACTTCTGATCCTCCTGCCTCCGCCTCCTGAATGCTGAGATTCCAAGTATTTACTCCCATACCCAAATTATGTAGTCCTGGGGACTGACCCTATGGCTTCGTATGTGGTAGACAAACACCCTACCAGCAGCTCAACATCACAAACACAGTTGCCTAAAATCTGAATGTACTTGATGCTGCCGAATGGCACACTAAAAATAGCTATAAAGGTCAGTTGCATATTAAGTGAATTATACAATAAAAACATAAATATAGGTTGCAAACCCCTGGACCTAATCTGTAAAACTTTTAGGTTTAATCAGAGAAAGATTTGCTGAACACAGAGGATCAGGGCCAACAGCTAACTATGTGAATGAATAGAAAGCTAGTACTAAGACAGCTCCTACTAAGTACGGGAATGACGACACTGTGGGAAAAATGATTTCACAGCACCATGCTTCACTATCAAGTAGAGCAGGGAAAACAAAAGCAAAGGAAAACAGCGAAGCCCTCCCTCTGTGAGCAGAGCACTTCCTAGGTCTTTGAGCCTCTAGACCCGCTCCTCCTGAAGTGTGAGCTTGTTTCTCAGAAATGCTTGCAGACACTCCCACTGTCTTGAAGAAAAAGACCAAGGAAAGAAGCTACAGATACTTAGCATCCCTTTAAAGGTAAGGTATATTCTGAGCAAGGTATAGTGCTACAACACCAGTAATTACAGCACTCAGGAAAGAGGAAGCAGGCTGCCCTGAGTTCAAGGCCAGCCTGGGTTACACAGTGAGATCTCATCCCCAAATAATAAATAAATAAGCAAATATATATGCAGTCACACCACCTGCCTCCCCTACCTATGAAAAACAGGTTTTCCTTATTAAATATGTCCTATTCCATTATGATTAACCTAGAAACCAGAAGTGATGTTCACACCCATAATCTCAGCACTGGAGAATCAGTGCAGGAGCCTAAAATTCCAAGATCAGCCTGGGATACACAGTATCCAGGACAGCCTGGGCTCAGTGTGGGAATCCTGCCTCAAACACACAGCAACAACAACAAAGTTGAAAAGAAAATGATCTAAAAACATAAGAAGTTGTGAGTTCGTGAAGCGGCTCAGATAGCTACATTCTTACTGTGTGACACGTGTGCCTACCCCTACATACACACACACATACACACACACACATACACACAAAACTGACCTGTGAAAAAGTCTTTATAATACTAATTTCTCTTTGTGATCTATTGCTATCAAGTAATACTAAGGCTTAATCAAATGATGGTGCCATTGATCTTGACTTATTTGGACAAGCTATCCTTGGCACAGTAGACTTGAGAGGGAGGGATGCATCACTACACCCTTTCTGTTCAAATTCAGGAACTACGTCTTTGGCATACTGAGCCTTGGTGGCTTTGACCTACATAAAAGCATCATTCCCTACCAGGGACCTGGAAAGTAAAAGTGAACATCTGGATGGCCTCCGCTGTACGATGGGATGAGTTGTCCATCATCCCTAGCTACTCTACCATCACTGGTGAGCCTATCTCCTTTATCTACCACATCCCAACCAAGACATACACCTGCTGTATGTCCTCAAAGTCCTTAGAAATGGATGACCCTTAAGAGCATATCCAGGCCACATCCTGTACTGTGCTAAGTTAATATCCCCATGTACTTCTGCCATCCCAGTATCCACCTGAAGACACTCAACCACACATGGAGCAGGGTATCTGCTCCTCCGGGTTTAGTCATTGTCCAGTCCCTGACCAGGACTGCAAATGGCCTCACTGTATACTGGCAATATACAAACAGGGTTTCCTAATTATCTTACCATGATGTTGGAGGCCACAACAGTAGGGTCGTCACATATGGACTCAATGAAAAATACCTGGAGGAAGGAAGCAAGACAGACATGTAAAAACAACCCACGAAAGGCCAACCTTGATGTCACTGTGACACAAGAAAGGAAACCAACAGAAAAAGGATGGATGACTGGGGAGATGCAAAGTAAGCCAGACTCAGACAGACTCATGTGGCCATGTATATGCAAAACCTAGATTTAAATGTGGGGGGGGGCAGGTATCATGACAGAGGAAGAGACTAAAGGAGGGGTGAGGAACAACAGGCATGGAATACGTGTACCCTAAAAGCAGAGTCCAAGGGACTATTTGGGGAGCAGAAGAGGACCAGTAAATCAGTAAAAGGGGGGCCAAGAGAAGGGAGGGCAAATAGGAATAAAGTATAATGATGCACATGTATGAAAATGTCCCAGCAAAACCCATGATTTTGTGCTTTAGCACCAGAAGCCCTTGTCCCTGTTTGTTAACCAAAATACTCATAAGGAGGAAGAAAAGAACTGGGAAAGTATTACTCCATAAAACATCAATTTTGCATGGCCACAGCCTTCACCCTCAGCTGGGGAGGGAGGGCTTCACTGTCCCTACGCATCCTGCCACAAGGAAGACCTTGTTTTAAGGCCGTAAAATGTGGACAACTAACCATGAACGGAAGCTCACACCTGCAATCCTAGTACTTAGCAGACGGAGGCAGAAGGATTGCTGTGAGTCTGAAGGCTGCCTGGGCTACAGAGTGAGACCGTGCCTCAACAACAGCTCGAGACAGAAAGAGGCTGGAGCCAGAGTCAGGCAACCAGCTGCCCCCAAGGTGTTTTCCACTCAGCATTTGCCGGGTGAGGCGTTTGCTGGGGGACGCGAGTTTGGCTCACCTTGAAGTCATTTTCTTTGGCAAAATGAAGGATCATGTGTCTCCTCTCTCTAGTAGTGTTGGTAGCATCAAAAACCTGATAGAGAAGAAGGCGGCTCAGAAAAACCGAAAATGATACTCACCTAAACCACAAGGAATTCAACCTGTTGTTTCCAGAAATAAGCCCCAAATTCCTCCTCTAGACAGGGTGCCCTATCCCCTAACCCTCCATAATGCTCCCTCCTCATTCTCTGCCCACAGCTCTCCAGCACAGTAGGGAAACGGGCGAACTAGCAAGCAGTTACATACAATGAGGGACCAAGCAATGGCCCCTGACTGCTGTGGCGGGAAGCAACACAGTAGAGGTGGTGCCCAGATGCCCACTGCACAGGAGTGACAAAGCTGCATCCCAACATCCATCACAAGATAGATTCCTGAGTCAGGAGAGTCAGGAGCTGCTTTGGGCCACTTGTTCCCTCAACCCTTAAAGCCACTCTACAGTAGCTCTTCATATTTACGAGGACAGAGGTGCCTGCGCCCCCCACACTTACTGCAATCTGGCCTCCTTCCTTCGTCAGGTAACTTTTGACGTCTCTCAGGGCAGCTAAGGCACACTGTCTGCAAACACACAAGAGGGAAAGCACTGGTCAGAGCAGGTCCGGCCAAGCAGTCGCATTCCTTGTTGACACACACTGATGTTCCCATTCCAAGCTGCTCAGTGCTAGCCAGGCCTCTTTAGGTCCAGGGGCCCTTGACCTGGGGACCAGCACAGACATCCACCTCCACAGTTGAGGGAGGCAGTCATCATGCCTGGCTACACAAAGGAGTCAATTTCCTGAGAAACTTTTGTATTTGGTTTGGTTTTGTGGATTTTTTTTTTCAGACCAGACTGGCTCCAGCTACGCCGCCCAGGTGGCATTCAACTCTATAGCCAAGCTGGCCTCAAACTCCCAGCAATCCTTTCACCTTAGGCCCTCCAGTGTGGAGATTCCAGGCATCAGTTACCATGCATGGCCTTCTTTTTTAATGGTTTAACCTTTTGCTCTGTGTCTTTCTTTTGTGGTACTGGGAACTGAAATCAAGGCCTTTGAACATGCTAAGGAAGTGTTCTACAACAAACAACTCCAGGCCCTTTTTCATTTTAGTTTGAAATAGGATCTCACTAAGTTATCCAGTCTGACTTTGAACCTATTCTGTAACTGAGGCTGGCCTAGAACTTGCTGACTTTCTGCCTTAACCTCCAGAATGCTGGGATTATAGAAACAGTGCACCATGCTCAGCTTAAAAATTAAACCTAGGGTGCTTTAAAGAACTGGTACCAAGGGCAAGAGATCTAGCTCACTCGGTAGAGTACTTGCCTAACATGCGTAAAGCCACGGGGTTCAGTCCTTAGCACTGTATAAATCAGGTTTGGTGACACAGTCCATAATCTTCGTACTGGGGAGTAAAAGCCACAGGACCAGAAGTTCATCCTCAGCTACATAGAAAGCTCGAGGCCAGCTTCGTCCACATAAGGCCCTATCTCAAAAATTAGTAATAAAAGTAAAAATCAGTGCTAGGCAGACAGGGTGCCAAATACTCTTGTAATAGCTGTACTCCAGAGGCTAAGACAGGAAGACAGATCCGTGTGTAAGGCCGAGCTATAAAAGGTAGTGCCAAGCCATCCAGGGTTATATAGCAAGACCCTAACTTAAAACAAAACAAAACCGATAAAATAAAAACGGATGCCTGGCACCAGAGATTGGGATCTCTTCCCATACCCAGCTGATTCCAGCACCTGCAGGACTGAAAAGCGCTACCCTGTCACCTGCAGCTTAAGAATTCTTTTGCAAATGCAAACTGGTAGTTTCCAAAGAAAGGGACTTTGTTCACTCCCGGTGCTTGGCTGCTGCTGAACCGCTTCAGGGAGGTTCAGTTCCTACTCCTGGGAGCAGTTCAAAGCAGCCAGCCACAGAGAGGCCAAGAGACTTGTCCTACTACTAGCTTGGTCTGAGGGCCACCAGCAAAGAGCCGGCTTGCAGACTGGCCTTTTCTTCCTCTTACAGAACCTGGCTTCACAACAAAGGAAGCCACTGGGTGGGAGGACAGCTCAGATCATAGTACAACCTGAGTTGGATTCTCAGAACCTACATGGAGGAGGAGGGGGGAGAGAAGGAAGCAGCGGATGCTGGATTGGGGGTGTGCTCTTGTAACCCCAGCGCCAGGGAGGTGGAGAACCCTAGGGTTCACCGGCAGCAAGCCAGTCTAGACTACTTGTTAAGTTCAACAGTGACAGACCCGGCCTCGACAAAGAGGTCTGCAGAGCTGTTTCAGTTTCGTAAAGCACCGCCGGCCACACGTGCACAAGGACATGAGTTTGCATGTCCAGCACTCATCGAAACGCCACTCATCATGCCACTTTCTGTAACCCTAGAACTGGTCCCCAGAGCGCACTGGCCAGCCAGGCTAGTTCCAGGTTCATCAACAGCCCCTGTCTAAGGGCTGGAGAGATGACTGAGCAGTCAGGAGCACTTGTTGCTCTTCCAGGACCCGGGTCTGATTCTCAGCACCCACCTGGAAGACTACAACCTCCTGTAACTCCAGCACCAGGGGATCCGATGCCCTCTTCTGGCCTCCCCAGGCACCAGGCACTAACAACATACATGCTGGCAAAAACCCATACACATAAAACAATTTTTTAAAGAGACCGTGTCTCAGAAGACAGAGAAGTAATAGAGGAATTTATCTGACGTCCTCAAGCTTCCACACACGTGGACACACACAAACACACACACACTCACACTTACCTACATGTAGTATTTTATTATAAAGTAGACAGTGCCCAAAGAACATGCAAGCTCCTCCTCAGGGCTCCACACAAGCCTACACACACACACACACACACACACACACACACACACACACACACACACACACGGCACACACACACACACACACACACACACACACACACACACGGCACACAGAAAACCCACGGCAGCTCAGGCTTACTTTCGGACTCTCATGGCTTCCTCGTTGTCAGGGCGGAAGAAGTTGTAAGAGCTGAACTGCTTCACGGCCTCACGTCGATACTCTCCCACATTGAACACTGGACAGGAAAGACAAGGACAGTCCTGCATGAGCCATCAGGAATAAATGGCTTCTCAGTCAATACGTAGCTGTATAAGTAATCTCGTATGGAAACAGTGTGGACGTCCCAGTCCAGGCTTGTCATCCCCAGGTCATAGTCTGGGAAACAAGGTCCAGATCAAAGGATAGCACCCATGTCTCTTGCTGTACCAGAAGCTGTCTCCTAGGGACCAGATCCCAATCCCACCTCCCAGTGTTGTCAGCCAGAAACAGACTCCGAGAACAGTCAGAATCCAGAAAAAAAAAAAAAAAATTACTGTAGGAGTAAGGATGTCACTCAGCTGTTAGAGTCCTTTCTAGCATAGATGAAACTCTGGGCTGGATCCCAGCACCAACCAAAAGCATTGGACATGGTGATACACGACCATAATCCCAGCACAGAGATGTAGACGGGGAGATCAGTTCAGTGGCTGTATAGTTATTTGGAGACCACTGAGCGGTGAAACACTGTCTCAAAAATCATAGACAGACAGAAAGAAAGACAGACAGACAGACAAGACAGATAAGACAAGACAGGCTGGAGAGTTAGCTCAGCAGTTAAGAACACATGCTGCTCTACAAAGGATGAGGGTTCAATTCCCAGCACCCACATGGAAAGTCACAGCCATCTATAACTGACTCCTTCCTCTGGCTGTCTGGGGCATGAGGCACACATGTACTGTGTGTGTGTGTGTGTGTGTGTGTGTTGTGTGTGCGCATGCATGCACGCACAATCAAAGCACCCATACATATAAAATACTGAAATAAATAAATGTTAAGACAAATAAGGATAATTTTTACCTATGATATCCAAACATAAGTGGGTCTCACTGAACAGCCAGCCTTGCCTACTTGCTGAGCTACTAACTCTAAATTACCCCTGTCATGTCTAAATTAGCCATGTTCCTGTTGACACACCTTTGATGATGAGATCACATTTAATAGTTACTGCTTAACATATATAGACCTAAAGTCAAGCACCAGTATTAAAAAAAAAATCTCAGCACAGCGAGGGATGCTAATCCCTCCCTCTCCTCAGGACACTTCCCATTTAGTTGGGAAGACAGGGCAGGGTGTATACAAATGTCATCAATAGTATTCAGCGTGAAGCTGGGGAGGACGGCCACCAAAAGAAGACTACAGTGACATGTGATGGGATTTTCAAAGAAAAAAGATCCACAGAATATTGAGGTCACCACAGGGAGCTTGAAGAAGGTGAAGGTGAACTGAGCTAACAGGACTGGGAAACAGGATCAGACTCCATGACCCAGGACAGTTATGCCTGTGAGCAGGCACCCTGAGAGTGTTGGCTTCGAGTCCTGGCTTACCTTTCGTTGGAACACCTATCCAGTTGAGGTAGCGAGTCAGCTTCTTGGAGATGTAAGTCTTACCCCGGGCTGGGAGGCCCACCATCACAATCACCGTTGGGGAGTTGGTCAGCTTCGGCCCACAGGCTGGAAAGACCAAACAAAGAGTCATCAATCAAAGAGCAAAAGTTAATGCCAGAGTCCTCTGCCCAAAGACAGATTTTTGAAGAATGGGACCAAAGTTGGGTATGGTGGCACACGTCAATAATTCCAGTCCTTGGAAGACAGAGACAAGAGGATTGAGTGTTCAGGGTGATCCTGAACATAGTTGAGTTCAAAGTTGAGTTCAAACTAACAGAGTTAGTTCCAGGCCGGCCTGGGCAACAATGTGAAACTATCTTAAAGAAACAAACAAACAAACAAAAAAAGAATAACTCTAAAGTTATGAAGTCATTCCACATCCCAAAGTCTTTGCCATCTGATGACCCAATGGGACTGCATACTTCACCCCACCCCCACCTAGTGACCACATCCCTTGACCTTGTAGTTTAGTTTCACTTCTCGGGCAACATTTGGCAATGGCAGTTCCAAACATGAGGCACAATCAGATATGGAGGTACTGAGCCCCAGACGGTGATTCCGGTTCCTAACAGAATAATATAAGAGCATTTCTTGGGGATACAAGGATGGGACCCTAATACCAGGGAGGGTAGAATTAGGGGAAAATGGTTTCCTAATTCAGTATGTAAATTGAACAAACCATATGGGAAGCAGACAGAGGGGAGCCCCAGAAACCAAGAGAGAAACTCCACAGAGACTTTCTTGAAGAAAAAAAGAATTAAACAGTAAGAATTTATCAAGTAAAAGTAGGCCAGGGACACAGAATGGTAGGTCCCCTGGCTGGGCAACATGTCTGTGCCTCTCACATCCTCCCTGACCACCCCCCTCCATGTGCTGCCAGGATCTGATGGATGCCAGGTTCAGAGGGACGCCTGAGTCTGCCAAGGTAATAGCCAGTCAGAGGGCTCTAAGTAAGCTAGTCACTAAGTCCCAGGCAGGCTCTCCAGAGATACTCTTGCCTGTGATGAATGAGTGCCCCATATAGCCTCAGAATCTCAATAAGACAGAACACCAGGGACAGAGGTTTTCAGAAAGCAGCCAAAAGAATCCCGCTAGACAAACTAAAGCTCCAGTATTTCCTTGGCTGTCTCTTTGCCACTGAGACTCTTGGGCGACTCCTGCATCCTGGCGACAAGTAAGCTTACAAGCCAAAGAGGCTGTCTGCCAACTCTAACCCAGCTGGCCTTCTCCCGTCCCAGACACAGGCTGCACAGCCTGCAGGAAAAGAGATGAGAGTCGTGCCACCAATCTAGACAGATGTCAGATTTAGACAGAGGCTCATGGGAACTATAGGCAAAGGGGGACAGTAAGGTGGATCTTTTCCTTCCAGAGCTGCAGACTAGGGTCTGAGTAGAAGCAACAGGACAAGCAGGGGTGAGTGATCTCTTTGATAGTGGGGACCTGGGTAAGGAGTGTGAGGCTATCTAGACAAGGAATTCAAAAGCCAAAGACAGGCCTTAGAGACATTCCCCATGAATGCATTCCAGAGGCCCTGGAAAGAATAGTTACCTAGAAGACAGATGCTCCTGTCCCTCCAGCCAATGGTTTCTTCTCCAGCACTGATGATCCCACTGAACCATTGCTACTGAAAGCATCCAGAGATGCCTGGAAACAGGCACCCATACATGCATGTGTACATGGCAGTTTCTGTTGGAACTGTGTCAGGGATGCAGAGGCGGAAGCCAGCTGAGTTATCAGATCAGGGATTAAGTCTATCTACTAATCGCAGAAACAAACCTCCAACAATAGACACTTTGGAAGAGAAAAGGCAATACCGTAGACTCAGCAGAGTGCTGCTGGATTTCAAGAGCAATAAACCTAGATCGCTCTTAGTTGACAAAGCAAAAGCCAGTCTTCCTACTGCCCTCAGCTGAGGCACTCAGAGGAGCTGCCAAACCAAGTGTAGCTTCGTCACCCAGACATCTGTGCCTGGAAAGATAAACAAATCTTTCCAGATGAATCTAGTATCCCCCTCACAGCCCTTTTTCAGCTTATAACCCAGTTCAAGGGTCTCTCTGAACATACAACATCCTGCCCCTTGCCCCAGGTTCTTTTCTTCATAAACATTTTTACCATTGAGAAAGAGACACCAGGGCTGGAGAGATGGCTCAGCGGTTAAGAGCACTGGCTGCTCTTCTAGAGGTCCTGAGTTCAATTCCAAGCACCCATATGGTGGCTCACAACCATCTATATTGAGATCTGGCACCCTCTTCTGGCCTGCAGGCATACATGCAGACAGAACACTGTATACATAATAAATAAATAAATCTTTACCAAAAAAGAGAGAAAGAGACCAACGTCAGGTGGTGGTGGTGGCGGCAGCAGGCAAGCCTTTAATCCCAGCACTTGGGAGGCAGAGACAGGCAGATCTCTGTGAGTTCCAGTACAGCCCCAATGCTACAGAGAAACCCTGTCTTGAAAAACAAACAAAAACAAAGAAAGAAAGAAAGAAAGACAGACAGACAGACAGACAGACAGACAGACAGACAGACAGACAGACAGAAAGAAAGAAAGAAAGAAAGAAAGAAAGAAAGAAAGAAAGAAAGAAAGAAAGAAAACACCAGCCATGACCCCCTCATCCTCCATCTCACAACACTCCCTGGATCCAATCCTTAACATTGATATTTCTTCCCAACAAACTCAATTTATTGAGTTCAACATAAGATTTCCTAAGACAAACATAATGTCTCCTTTCCTTTTATATAAATGTTCAATGTTTTGTCTTTGTTTTGTTTTGTGTTTTTTGAGATAGGGTTTCTCTGGCAAGTTCTGGCTGTCCTGGAACTCTCTCTGTAGATCATGCTGGCCTTGAACTCTAGGAGATCTGCCTACCTCTGCCTCCCAAGTGCTGGGATTAAAGGTGAGTCACCGCCACTCAGTTAATGTTCAATGTTTCATACCAGATTTTTTTTTAGCAACAAATCTAGGTATTAACTTAAATACGCATAAAGTGTGATGGTTGACCGCCATTTGTCAACTGGACTAGATTTAGAATCACCATGGAAACACACCCCTGGGGTATCTATGAGAATGCTTCCAGACTGGGTTAACCAAGGTTAACTGTGGTTAACCCACTTAAGGATAGGAAAGAACCAACTCCACAGAGCTGTCCTCTTCTGATCGTCCCATTATTCCCCGCGGCATGTGTCAACCTCCCCATCAGAGTAAATAAGTATTTTTAAAGGAGATGTTCTTTGTAGCTGCTGTTTAAGGTAACTCTGTGTAACTAGTTTGACTGCCCCTTTGCTGCATTAGCAATGGGATCTTTGTACCTACATAGAGAAGACCCACTCTAACTGTGGATGGCACCATTCCATGGGTGTGGGTAGGCCTGAATAAAGAGGAAGGGAGCTGAACACCAACTTTCAAATATCTCTGCTTCCAGCCTGCAGATGCAGAGATCAACTGCCTCACTTTCCACTGCTTTCCAGCCACAAGGGGCTCGACCCTCAAATCAGTCAAAATAAATACTTCCTTCCAGAAGTCCCTTCTGTCACAGCAATGAGAATAACCGATATATGAGGGGAAAAGCCATTGTCTAAAGAGAGCTAGGCCCTGTGGTAGTTTGGGAAGATTCATACTAAAAGTATTGCCGATAGTTAAGGCCATGGTTCCTTAAGTAAGACTCATAAAAAGCCACCCTATGAACCACCACATAACTCACCTGAAATGGCTGCTATACAACATATGCCTGGCTGGGCATCAATAAATAGAATTCTATAAGATTTTGAATTATCATACCCATCTTCCTTCACATGCAGTCTATTCTAAATCCTAACCAAAGATAAACTGGTATCTTACTCCCATGAATTTGGGAAAAACAAAAAGTTGAGGTCTGGAAAGATGGCTTTGTTTTCCTCTCAAGTCCAAGGACTTAAGTTCAATCTCTAGAACCCACTTAAGGATAGGAAAGAACCAACTCCACAGAGCTGTCCTCTTCTGATCGTCCCATTATTCCCCGCGGCATGTGTCAACCTCCCCATCAGAGTAAATAAGTATTTTTAAAGGAGATGTTCTTTGTAGCTGCTGTTTAAGGTAACTCTGTGTAACTAGTTTGAATGCCCCTTTGCTGCATTAGCAATGGGATCTTTGTACCTACATAGATTATAACCCAAGCCATCCACCACACTGCCCAAGGCTGGGATAGCTCACAGCCCAGATACACTACATATACAAAAACATAATCTTCTTAAAACTGAGGAAACTAGGGTTCCAACTATGTAGCAGGCTGCAGATACTCAGTGGAGGTAACAGGAAAAGCAGCTCTTGCTAGCAGAACTGAAGATCACTTAAGCCAATTTGCAAATACAGTCAAGTCTCTCTGGATTGTGGTTTAAACTGATGGAAGCTTCCAGTTTTGCAAGAAGCATTTATCACAATGTTGGTAAAGAAACTTGGCACTGAATTACTGTGCTTCACAGGCAAACATACTCAGTTGTTTTGTTTTGTTTCAAATTTCAAGACAAACTATGGAGACCAGGCTAGCTTTGAACTCAGAGATCTACTTGCCTGCCCCTCCCTCACTCTTGAGTGCTAGGATTAAAAGTGTGCACCACTACGCCTGGCCTTTGGGGTTTGTCTGTTCTTTATTCTTTTAGTTCTGAATGGACAGTTTTCTCCATGCCCTCTAGCAATAAACCTCAGGGGTTGGCTACCAATCTCTGATGTGAAGACCACATATAAAGATGGTAACAGGGCTGGAGCTGGGGCACAGCTAGGAGGGGTCTTGTCCGACATTCACCAAGCCCTGGGTTCAATCCCCAGCACCAAGGAATCCAGGCATCTGTAGTGCACATTTATAATCTCAGCATGTGGGGAGAAGGCAGGAGGATCAGAAGTTCAAGGTCATCTCCACACCGTGATGAATTCAAGTCAGATCATGTCTGAAAAATAAAAAAAAGGTTTAGGTGAATGAAAACCCACAAAATAGGCTGGGTATGGCGGCCGATACCTTTAATCTCATCTGAGTTGAGGCCAGCCCAGTCTACATAGTTCCAGGCCAGCTAGGACACAGAGAGACCTTGTCTCCAAAAAAGAAAAAGAAAGTTCACAAAATTCCCAGTGTCAGCACAAAGGCCATTTCTTTTCTCTACTGCAGTCAGAAACAAATTGAGTATAGGAAAGATAGGACTTAAAATATGGATATGAACTAAATACCCTGGCTGCAGATATTTACATGTGAAGGGATGTGTCTGAGGCTACACCCCGGTGTCATACAGAAGAATTCCAGAAGCTGGTGAACTGGTCACCTTAATCCGTCAGCTTTAGACCCATACACCTCAAGCTCTAAATGACTCTGACAGCAATTCTTTGCAAATCTCTCAACTCCGTGACAGACGTGCAAGCTCACAGAATCTAATGATCAGGTTCTGAAGCCTGGAGGAGGGGCACAGAGATGCACTGTGATGTCCCTCAATATTACTACAGTCAGCCCCATGGAGCTTAGGGTCCTTGCAAAGGTTGTCACGGTTTCTGTAGACCCAAACAAGGGAAGAACACACACATGCAACTCCTGGCTTTATAAATACATATGAAGCCAGTCATTGTTTTGGGTTGACCAATTTCTGCCCAAAAATGTATTACAATTTTCCTTATTAAAAAGTCCAGAAGGGCCGGGTGGTGGTGGCAAATACCTTTAATCCCAGCACTCAGGAAGCAGAGGCAGGCGGATCTCTGAGTTCGAGGCCAGCCTGGTCTACAGAGTGAGTTCCAGGACAGGTTCCAAAGCTACTGAGAAACCCTGTCTCCACACGCGGGGGGTGGGGGTGAGGGTCCAGGGGTTTAAATTTGGTCTTGACCAACTTTTCCTGGTTTGTTGTTGTTGTTTACTTATGTATTTATTGGGTAGAGCCTCACTCTGCAGTCCAGGTTCATGGTTCTCTTAACCCTCAGCCTCCTCAGTTAACCGGCTACGGCGCAATGAGATTATAGGTGTGCCACCAGGTTTGACTCTTCCCTGGAGCATTTTTATAAAGGCAGCCCCAGTGCATAAACATGTCTGACAGGGTTTAGGGAAAGAAGACCTACCAAGCCCTTGCCTCTGATTTCCTTGTTAAAAAAGAAAAGGAGCCCTGTCTTCGGAACGGGTTCCCACCAATGCCCTCAGGTCCAGCAGAGAAGACCATGCTGGAGGTGCCTCATATTGTACCACAGGGAAGCTGGGGTCAGGTCGACAGGGAAACTGGTGACTCGGGCATGCAATTCTCCAAAAGAGCTGTCATGTCCTGTGATGACCATCTCTATCCTGTGAAACGTGGCAGTGGAGAAACCTACCCAGCAATCCGGTGCTCAAGTGTCCCCAAGGTGACAGGAAACCACCTCCCAGCTTTGTCACTGGATTCCGTGGTTACAACTCAAGCTACAAACGTGGTCTGAGCCTCATGCCCACTAGGCAGCTCACTTCTGTCTACCCCCATAGGCTCCTAGAAGGAACACATCGCCTTAGAGCAATTCCATCCGTCTTTCCAGACGTACCTTTCCCAAGCTAGGGATGGAATTGAACGAAACCTTCCCAAATCGTTTGCCGACAGCAACAGGTGGGTCACAAAGGCAAACCGCCAGCAAATTCCGTGCTCCGGGTAAATGAGTGCACCTGTGAAACACCACCAGCGTGTAGTCAGCAAACCCATAGACCATCCCTAAAACCAAGAGCCTGCAATCGCCGGAGTGAGGGTGAACATGGGAATAGACGGAGGTACAGAGAGATACGAGGGAGGGAGAGAGAATGAACCTGAGGAGAGAGGCCAAGAAAAGGGGCGGTGGCCACGGCGGCCGAGCCCCAGGTGCAGTCGGGGCGCCGGGTCTTCTCAGCCTCTGGGAGGCGCTGGCTCCATGATCTCAGGCCAGGCCGGGCACACTGGAGGTTTCCGGAACCACAGCGCCCCTGCAGCCCAGCCCGGGAGACGCAGCCCGCCGCCACCCCCGCCTCGCCCCGCCGACCGGCAAGAGTGCGCTTCCCGCAGAGGGGAACCGGCACAAAGCCGCTGCACACACAATGGCCGGGATCTGCACGCGGCGCTGTCTGCAACCTAGCCCCCCGCGCAGCTGCACTCACTTCTGGGCAAGGAGGGTCGGTGATCGACAGGCACCCAGATCTTCTGCACCCGGCTCTGAGTCAGTTCCAAAGGCATTTTCGTAGCTGCACTCGGCGACCCGCCACTCCAGGAGAAGAGACTCCGACTTGGGGAGAAGAGCAGTTGCAGATCCCCCCGGAACAAAGGACAGGAAGGGTGCGTCCGCCTGCACGCGGCTGGGCGCTCCCTTGCGCTGCTTTGAAAAATGTGCTTTGTGCGAAGTCTTGGAGGAGCGCCTGAGCGGAGACACGAGACGGATGAGATCGGCGCGGGCTGGCGGCTGCGAGCAATACTGGCTGACCGGTCGGCTCTGTTCAGAAGCTCAGGGATGCTCCAGCACAGTGACAGCCGCGCTCCCGCCACCCAGCACTGCCACTTGCTCCTCTCCTGCTCTATCGGGATGCCACACGCACTGCCCGGCCTTTTAAGATCTGACCGGTAACGCGGCGCGTCAGCCTCGGGGCGGGCCGCATTCTTTGCGTCCCAGCCCCCTTTCACGTGGAGAGGAGGGTGGGCAAGGCCAAGAAATAGCCTGCTGCCGCCCTCTGCGGGCAGGCGAGGGCAGCACGGTCGGCTCCTGCAACCCAGTCTGGCTCTCTAGTCCTCCTTTACTTCACTAAGCCTATATCCCCTAAGGGCATCTCCAGAAGCTGTTTTAAAAGGTATCTTCCCTATTCGGCCTTTCAAGCAGTGGGGCCCCAAAGGCGAGCATCACAGTTCCAAGCTTTGGGGTCGACACAGTCCAAGAGAAAACCCAGGTCAGATCTGTCTCCTGTTAATACCTGTGCGTCATCACCTCTGCCATTGCTGTCACTGCCACCTTCGGGCACGGGCACTTTTTTTTCTGAATGCCCTAGAAACCTAAGCTTGGGCAGTGTTGTCACCCCTCACCCAGTCCCGCATTGCTAGGCACTTGGAGAGAGCAAAAAAGTAAAGGAGGTTCAATAGAAACGGAACTTTGGGGTTGAGGGGAAGAGTTGGTATCTTCATTTTCCCTTTCAACATGGACCATACATATCCCATAGACCTTTCTCTCTGCAAGTAATGAATAAAATGTAGAATCCATTCCCACCTTCACTACCGGACTATAAGCCCCGAGGCTTATAGTCGATAGGTAGCCAGATCCTAAACGCATGTCACTTCCTGCGGTACACCCTGCCACTTTTAGTTTGATGTGAACATGCCCCCACTTCCTGGCGATACATGACAGGCATTCAGTGAACTGCTAGAAGCCATTGGTTCAGCGACAATCTGGGGGTCCTTTGGCGGGGAAGCATGGCACTTTAAATGTGCCTTTAGCGAGTGAAGCCTCCGCACAGAAGCACTGCCCTGCCCTGCCCTGCCTAGCGGCGAGCTGTACACGTCGCGATGAAGCTGGGCTGTGATTGGAGGCGCTCGCGGAACCCCACACTGCTGTGGAAAAGTCTGCGCAGAGGCTGCCACACGTCGCGCACGTCCTGCATGCTCTGCTGGGAGGGCGCCGGCTCTCAGGCGGCGGGCGCAGCTGCTCTGCTCCCAACCCAGCCTGCCCCGCCCGGGACCTCCGCCTTCCCCAGCAGCCTGAAGAGCCCAGGAGACCTGGTGCGCAACGAGTTGCCCACCTGGCTAGTAGACCCTGGAGACCTCCGGGCTCTGACCCCCATTCCCGCACCCCACCCTCCCGTGCCACCCTCCTCAGAGTCTGCCCCCTCTCTCAGGACAGCTTTGCTGACTGTCTGGTGTCTGTACTCGGGCAGCTGTTCAGAAACCCGGTGCGGTGCGCTGCATTTGAACTTGTTTTTCTGCAGTGAGAGCAAATGCCAGAGGTGACACCCTAGAATGCCCAAGGGTGAGTCCCGCTCCACTCCTGAAATCAGAGTGGACTGACTCGACAAGGAAAACATCAAGTGTACGTGTCTTTTGGAAGGGTCCCCCTTACTGAGTTTGCAGGGTGCGGAGCAAGAAGATGGGGAGAATAAGTGAAGGTGCATCCCTGCCAGGAGACACCCCACACCTTTGCTGCTCCCCAGCAACCACAGTGCACCTGGACACATGTTCAAATCCCCACTGGTTTTGTTTGTTTTCTTTGTTTGAGACAGGGCTTTCCTATGTAGTCCAGGCCGGCCTAGAGCTTGCTCCTTCTCAGCCTGGTATTACAGGCCCGTGCCATGCCCTTGGCTGCCCACTTGAGATTCTGCCGACAACTACAAGCCAGTCCAGTGGTCAGATGGCATTCCTTCACCTCAAAGCTTAGGAACAGATTGCTGGGAGTTCATGAAGAACAAGGTGGGAATGGCACCAGTAGAGATCAATCTTTATTTATGTATACCTTTCATCATTTGCTTAAATTTATTTTTCTTCTTTTTATTATTATTTTTATTAATTTATTTTACATCCCCTCCCTTCTCTCCTCCCATTCCTCCCCGCAACCCCCCCCCCATCCATCCCTCCTCCATAACGGCTCAGAAAGGGGCAGGCCTCCCATGGACTTTAGCAAAGCATGACATATCAAGCTGCCATAAGACCAAGCACTTTCCCCTGTACTGATGCTGGGCAAGGCAACCCAGCATGAGGAATAGGTTCCCAAAAGCCAGTCAAAGCACCAGGGACAGCCCCCGTTCCTAATGCTGGGAGTCCCACATGCAGAACAAGCTACACACCTGTCACATATCTGCACAGGTCCGAGGCCAGTCCCATGCAAGCTCCCTGGTTGTTGGTTCAGATTCCGTGAGTTCCCAGGAGCCAGACTATTGTTTTCTGTGGGTTTTCCTGAGGTGCTCCTAACCCCACTTTTCCTATACTTCTTCCCCCTTCTCCTCAACAGGACTCCCCTATCACAAGGTTTGGTCATGGGTCTCTGAATCTGCCTCCATCAGTCACTGGATGAAGGCTCTCCGATGACAACCAAGATCTTCACCAATGCCACATCTGACAGAAGGTTGGTCTCTAAAATACATAAAGAACTCAAGAAACTAGACATCAAAAAACTAAGTCATCCAATTAAAAAATGGGGTACTGACCTAAACAGAGAATTCTCAACAGAGAATCTCAAATGGCAGAGAATCACTTAAAGAAATGTTCATCGGGGCTGGAGAGATGGCTCAGAGGTTAAGAACATTGTCTGTTCTTCCAAAGGTCCTGAGTTCAATTCCCAGCAACCACATGGTGGCTCACAACCATCTGTAATGGGGTCTGGTGCCCTCTTCTGGCCTGCAGGCACACACACAGACAGAATATTGTATACATAATAAATAAATAAATAAATAAATAAATATTAAAAAAAAGAAATGTTCGTCATCCTTCGACAACAGGAAATGTAAATTAAAACAACTAAAATTACATCTTACACCTGTAGGAATAGCTAGGATCAAAAACACAAATGACAGCTCATGCTGGAGAGGATGTGGAGGAAGGGGAACACAAACTTGTACAGCCAATTTTGGAAATCAATATGGCTGTTTCTCAGAAAATTGGGAATCAATCTACATCAAGACTCAGTGATACTCTTGGGCATATACCCAAAGGATACTCAATCATACTACAAAGACACTTGCTCAACTATGTTCACAGCAGCTTTATTTGTCATAGCCAGAACCTGGAAACAGCCTAGATGCCACCTCCACCAAAGAATGGATAAAGAAAATGTGGTACATTTACACAATGGAGAATTACTCAGCTGCTAGAAACAATGACATCAGGAAATTTGAAGGCAGATGAATGAACTAGAAAAAAAAAATCCAGAGTGAGGTAACCCAGACCCAGAAAGACAAATATGGTATGGACTCACTCATAAGTGGATATTAGGTATAAAATAAAGGATAATCATGCTACAATCCACAGACCTGGAGAAGCTAGGTAACAAGGAAGGGCCCAAGGTGGAACACATGACTCTCCCTGGGAAGGGGATAGAGGAGATATCCTGGTTAGACTTCGGGCCGAACTTGAGGGATTGAATTGGTGGGGTGGGCAGAGGAAGACGGTGCTGAGAGAGATGACAATAAAGGGGGCGCTTTACAGAGTCAGGTAGAAGCAAGGGAAACTTCCATGAGTCTGAAAGGATGGCCCCAGTAGTGGATGCAAAGCCTGAACTGGCCATCCCCTGTGATCAGATTGGTGACTAAGGAAATGTTTAAATCTCTTGATTTAAGGTCAGCCCTCGAGGCAGGAGGCAGTTAAGCATTCTCAAATGGTGCATGTTCCCTGCCCAGGTGCCAACAATGCACTGGGTGTCCAGAACAAAGACTAAGTTCTCCAGTCACCTTTGCTACCAGATAGGCCAGGGGAAGTTGACTTAACCCCATAGGGTTCCAGAAATCTAGGTGTAGATGGAATGTGAAGGACACAGCTGAATTCAGTCAGCTTGTAACCATAGGTAATTGGGCGTCCTCATGGGAGATAAATTGCTTCAATATGATAGATACTCCTTAGGAACAACCGGCTGCAACTACATCCAAAAATGCCTCCTCAGGCTTGCTGTTTAGTCTTCCTCCTGCCTCCTCCTGTTCTGCTAATACACCCTTATCTTTAGCTCAGATGTGGTCCCCTGGGGCTTCACTAACTCTCACATCTCCACGGTGGATATTATGAATTTAGCCCTTTAGAAGAGGCTGCCAAGAATCTGAACATTCTTTAAGGTGGCATTCTTAAAGTCAGGCGACTCCAATTGGTAGAACTGGACAATTTCCCTTAGACTCTTAAATTACAATCTGGACCCCCATGAAAGCCAAAAGAAACTACTGAACAATCTAGTTCACATTCCACAGTCTTCCACCCCTTGTTTATAGGAAGGAATAAAGGGGAGATTGGAGATTAGAAAGGTCAAGGAATCAAGCCAAAGACCAAGAAAGGAAGAAGTTAGGAAGACCGTTTGTTTGTGGCTTGTTTGTTCTGTTTTGGAAACAGGGTCTCATATAACCTGGGCTGGCCTTGAACTCCATATTTAGCCAAGCAATTACAAGCATGAACTATCATTCTTGGTTTATTTGGTGTTGAGAACCGAATCCAGGGTTTTAGGCATACTACACAAACACTCCATCAACTGTGAGTGTGTGTGTATGTGTGTGTGTGTGTGTGTGTATAAAATGATCAGATACTTGGCACAGAAGCAGATAGCTGTCCCCTCCCAGGTGGTCACATTATATACCTACCACAACCCAGGGTGTTGAGTACAATCCTAAGCAAGGGAACACTGGACTATTTGATATTCAATCCTTTCACCTAGACCAGTTAAGCTGTTGGTATGAAAAGAAGAGAAAGGCCTCATCGTGTAAATGAGACATTAGCATAGCAAGTACCTAAAATGATATTCTCATACTCACAACCCACCACACACCTGCTAGAGAACTCGATGTGTGAAGTTGGTGAGCCAGGTCTAGTTAAGCAAAAAGGACGTGGAAGTACTTTTCCTCCATAACCTTTGTTCCCATTCTCTGACTAGTGTCACCTAACCCTTAGCAGTGCTGCCAAGATGTGGCTTACCAACAACAGCAACAAGCAACTCTATTTCCTTGCTCTTGCACCAACTGCTTAGAGTCAAATGTTTAAACCACACTGGTGCCTACACCTACTCCCCAGGGAAAGAGGGATGGAGGTAACAAGCTCCGGCAGGCTGTGAGCAATCTCACGTTGCTCATTAGACCCAAAGTGTCATTATTTGCTTGCTTGAAAGATCCCACGTGTGAGAG
The DNA here is from genome assembly GCA_004026605.1 of Ondatra zibethicus. Lineage (NCBI taxonomy): Eukaryota > Metazoa > Chordata > Mammalia > Rodentia > Cricetidae > Ondatra > Ondatra zibethicus. Next base: position 23,016 of record PVIU01013320.1, on the reverse strand, counting down.
AGTGAAGCAAGACACGTCAAGTAAACAGCAAAACCAAACCTTTATGTCACCACCCATCATCCAAAGATGAGGAAAGGCGACCTTTTGTTTGTTTTGTTTTTCAAAGACAGGGTTTTTTCTATGTTAACAACCCTGGCTGTCCTGAACCCCCTTTGTAGACCAGGCTTGACTCAAATTTACAGAGCTCCTCCTGCCAGGTGACTTTTTATTAAAGAAATATTTGTGACTTGTATACGAATGAAAATAGAGATTGGAGGCTAGCTGCACAGATGACATAGGAGGTTCCCGAATCTGATTCATAGGTTATATGCTTTTATATATTCAAAACCTGGAAGTTGCCAGGCATGAGGAACCACTACTGTTATCCCAGCACTCAAGGAGGTAGAGACTAGAGCAGAAAGTTTCCTACAGGTGTAGTGGCACCTGCCTGTAATCCCAGCCCTTGGGAGGAAGAGGAAAGCAGACCTCTGTGAGTTCAAGGTCAGCCTGGCCTACATAGCCAGTTCCAGGAAAGTCAGGGTTGTGTAGAGAGATCTTGTCTCAGAAAAGAAGAAAGAAAATGAAGGTCTCCTTAGGCTATATGGAAGTCCAAAGCCAGAATGGGCTACTGTGAGACCCTGTTTCAAAATGTGTGTGGGATGTGGGGAGCACGTGCTAAGATTTCAACCACATTTAGAGGAGAAATATAGACAGAGACATAGATAGAGGTGGATGGACAATAAGAATCTTTTTTTTTCATGAACCTAAAACTGCACTGAGAGAAAAATCCATTTTGAAAAAGGGATTCCTTAGTTTTGCATATGTCATTACATTTTTTTTCTCCCATCTGAATTAAATGTTGCATTATTAGAGAGTGAAGAAGGTCTACTGTGGTCACATCCTGGCTCTGGATGAATCAACTCAGATTGTGCAATTTACACAAGTCCACTCAGTGGGTGATCACTTGCCAACCTGTGGGGAAGGAGGGGCAATCAAACCTCCAACAAGTTTCCTTGTCCAATCAATGTTTCCTTGTTTTTATTGTTTTTTTTTTGGGGGGGGGTTGTTGGTGTTGGTTGTGGGTGGGTTATTTGGGGGAGGGGTGTTGGTTGTTTGCTTTTGGTTTTTTTGAGTGTTTTGTTTTGTTGTTATTTGTGACAGGTTCTTACTCTGTAGTCCAGGCCACGCTGATCCTCCTGCCCCAACTTTCCAAGTGCTAAAATTATAAGAGCCTCTATGCCTGGCTTTTGTTGTTTATATTTGTTTTATTTTGGTGGTGTTTTTAATTTTTTTGTTGTTGCTATTCTATAAAAGGTTTTAGATTTATTTATTTTATATATATGAGTTCCTTGTATGTATGTATGTATGCACATATGTATGTCTGTATGCATGCATGTTATGCACCATATGTGCTCCTGGTACCCTTGAAGGTTAGAAGAAGGCTATGGATCCCCTGTGACTGCAGCTACAGATGGTTGTGAGCCACCCTGTGGGTCCTGAAAATTGAACCCATGTCCTCTGCAAGAACAAGTGCTCTTAACCCTTGAGCCAATTCTCCAGCCTAAATTTTCTGGTTTTGTGAGACCATATCTCACTATGTAGATATGTCTTCACCCACACCTCACACCTCTCTGCTATACTGTTATTCATTTACTTATTTGGAGTTCTTAGAAAAGGCTCCTATAGGCTGGGTTGGCCTTGAACTCTCTATATATCCCAAGGGTGACACTGAATGAATGGCCTCTCTCTCTCTCTCTCTCTCTCTCTCTCTCTCTGCCTCTCTCTCTCTCTCCTTTCTTAATTTATGTGTATGAGTATTTTGCCTGTATGTATGGCTGTGTATCAATGTGCACAGTGACCACAGAGTCCAAAGAAGGTGCTGGGTCCCCTGGAACTGGAGTCACAGATGGCTGTTAGCCATATACAGGGGTACTAGGAACTGAACCCACCGAGTCCTCTGGAAGAGCAGCCAGTGCTCTTAACCACTGAGCCATCTCCAGCCCTGACACAGGACACCTGATTCTACTGCCACTGTCTCCTAAGTAAAAGGATTACAGGCATATGCCTCCATGTTTAGTTTAGGTGGTGCTGAAGGCTGGATCCAAGACTTCATGCACAGAAAACGAACTCTCTACCAACTAAGCTTGGGTATTGTTATACATTTTGAAATTAGCGCGTGGAGAGATGCAGCACAGACTAGCCTTGAATTCAAGGTCCTGTCTCAGCCCCCTGAATTGTAGTGATAGACATGGACCACCATGCCAGGCAGGGTCCTGTCTTTTTTAATGACCCTCTTCTTAGGTCCACACTACTAAAGCTTTCTGTAGGTGTTGTGTGTGCTGCTTCACATATCATTCTACTCTGAGAAGGTTTTTAAACCCTCTGCCAGCCTCTTCAGCCCGTCAAAACACAGAGATCTGTGTTAACAAGGGTTAGCTAGGTGGTGGAGCATGCCTTTGATGCCTTTAAGCACTCGGGAGGCAGAGGCAGGAGGATCTCTAAGTTCGAGGCCAGCCTGGTCTATAGAGCAAGCTCCAGAACAGCCAGGGCTGTACAGAGAAACGCTGTCTTGAACCACCGCCCCCCGAAAAAAAAAAGGTGTAATACCATCAGAATAGTCATGCTTTTCCAAAATGCAGTGTTCTATGGTTCAGATAGCAGTACTAGACCAAGGTCAATTTCATTTTGATATACTAGAGCTACATAAGATATCTCAATCAGAAGAAGCTGAACAAAAAGGTCATGGTACTTCATGTGTTATTCTGCAAACTCTTGTGAGTCTATAGTTATTTCCAACAAAGAGATACATTTATGGTGCTTCACTTTATATTTTTGACAGGGTCTCACTATGTAGACCAGGCTGGCCTGGAGCTCCGCCTACCTCTGCGTCCTGAGTGCTGGGATCAAAGGCACACACTACCATGCCTTGCTAACAGCTAAAATTATTTAATGTTTATAAATGAGAAATAACTCATTTTGTTTAAACCCCAGGGAGAAAGTACATAGTTCTGTGGATTCTGACACTGAGAGGTTGGACTTGACAGAATGTTAGAGAAGAATTCCGTGGTGCCAGGGTAGTGGCACACATCTGTAATGTCAGCATTCCAGAGTGAAATCATGAGGGTCAGGAGTTCGAGCCTGACTTCAAATAAACAAACGCTGGGGCTGGAGAGATGGCTCAGAGGTTAAGAGCATTGGCTACACTTCAAAGGTCCTGAGTTCAATTCCCAGCAACCACATGGTGGCTCACAACCATCTGTAATAAAAATATGGTGCCCTCTTCTGGCCTGCAGGGACATATGCAGGCAGACCACTCTATATTTAATAAATAAATAAATCTTTAAAAAAAATAAACAAAAAAACGCTGTGTGATGGTGAATGCATGTGTTGACCACAGCATTGGTTTTTTTCCAAATGACATGTATGTATGTTGATGGGTGGGTGGAGTTTGCATCAATGTTGATGCTACACACCTGGAGAAATCCAGGTGCTGTGCAACAGTTTCCACCAAGGTTAAAACATTCAATCCTGTAGAGGAGCTCCTTTAGCAGGCAGAGAAACAACTAAAAAAAAAATCTGGACTCCCCGAAACCCATCAGAGTTGCTGCTCCCTGATACCAGAGTAAACGGAGCCCAACTGCAAAAAAGGTTCTCAGACAGACAAGCTGCACTGCAAAAATAAATAAATAAATAGGCTCTGGGAGGAGAAAATCTGCAAAGAAGACTCAGAAAGAAACCAGACCAGCTGCCTGGAAGAAGCAGAAAGCAGCCAAGCTTCCTAAAAGAGATTTATACCAACTGAGCACCTGGCAAGGACACTCTGCAGCTTGTCGAGCTGCCTGCGGGCTGTGCAGTGTGCTCCAGGTTCTCAGCTTTGTGAGCTGTCCCCCACGCTGGGGTGGGCCTTGGTGATGCTGCTGTCTTTGACTTGTTTCTGTTCCTGTAACCCTTCCCCCCATGTTCCTGTAAGTAACCCCAATATAACTCATAAGTTCACCAAGTTGGACTTTGGTGGGATCAGTACTTTGGTTTATCATGGGGAAGTTCCCTATCTGGGGTAAAGATCTGTGTGTTGCATCTCCCCAGGAAAAGTTTTGCCACCCAACACCAGGATAGAGTGAAGGGTGGGTATTAGTTGGGGAGAGGATGGTTGAGTCCATCTCTCGAGTTTGAGGTAGACCTTCAAAGACAATCTGTGGCTCTTTCCTTAGTCTTCCCCTCTGAGAGCAAGCTTAAAAAAGAGATGGTCACAGAGGACTCTAAGAGGTACGCATGGAACATGGCTCACAAAGTGGGCAACCAAGGTTGAGGGTGTGCTTCAGTTGGTAGAGTAAGCACCACTCTACCAACTTGCATACAGAAAGCCCTAGTTGCAACCCCTAGCACCATATAAAGAAGATGTAGGGTATGCCTGTAATCTCAGTACTGGGGAGGTGAGTCCAAGGCCATCCTTAGCTATACAGTAAGTTTAAAGCTAACCGGGGTTGGGGGCTGGAGAGATGGCTCAACGGTTGAGAGCACTGACTGTGCTTCCAGAGGACCCGGGTTCAATTCCCAGCACCCACATGGCAGCTCACAATTGTCTATAACTCCTGTCCCAGGGGATCTGACAACTTCACACCAATGCACATAAAATAAAGTTAAATAAATTTAAAAAATTTAAAAAAAAAGCTAACCGGGGTTACAGGAGACCATGATGCAAAAACCAACAATGATATCCGGGCATGATGGTGATGATGTCTGTAATCCTAATGTGCAGGAGGCTGAGGCAAGAGAACAATGAATTCAAGGTCACGCTGAACTGTGTAGCCAGACTCTCCAGGCAGCAGGCACACAATGTAATTCCAGTATTTGAAAAGTTCAGGATTAAGGACTGATGGTTTGAGTAAGGATGCCCCCCCATAGGCTCATATATTTGAGTACTTAGTCATCAGGGAGTGGCAATACTTGAGAAGAACCAGGAGGTGTGGCCTTTGGAGGAAGTGTGTCTCCGGGGGTGGGCTTTGAGGTTCCAAAACCTTAAGCAAAGCCCAGTGGCTCTCTCTTCCTGCTGCTTGTGGATCCAGCTGTAGGACTCTCAGCTCCTTCTCCAGCACCATGTCTGTCTGTGCACTGACATGTTTTCGCCATGATGATAATGGACTAACCTCTGAAACTGTAAGCCAGCCCCAATTAAATACTTTCTCTTATAAGAGTTGCTATGGTCATAGTGTCTCTTCACAGTTACAGAACACTGACCAAGACAAGACTACATAGTGAATTTGAGGCCAGGCAGGGCTACATGAGACCCTTTCTCTATTTTTTTTTAATGTTTATTTATTATTTATACAGTGTTCTGCCTGCATGTGTCCCTGCAGGCCAGAAGAGGGACCCAGATCTCATTACGGATGGTTGTGAGCAACCATGTGGTTGCTGGGAATTGAACTCAGAACCTTTGGAAGAGCAGACAGTGCTCTTAACCACTGAGCCAGCTCTCCAGCCCAAACTTTTTTTTTTTTTTTTTTTTTTTTTTAGTTTTTCGAAACAATGTTTCTCTGTAGCTTTGGAGCCTGTCCTGGAACTAGCTCTTGTAGACCAGGCTGGCCTCGAACTCACAAAGATCCACCTGCCTCTGTCTCCCGAGTGCTTGGATTAAAGACGTGCGCCACCACCGCCCGGCTTGAGACCCTTTCTCAAAGCAAATAACAACAACAATTCTGCTGCAATGAAAAGCAATTTTAGGCATGTGTGGTATCTTATGCTTGTAACCCCAGAATCTGAGAGGCCAAGGCAGGAGGGTCATTGGGAGTTTCAGGCCAGTCTGGGCTACAGTGGGACTTTGCCTTCAAAAAGAAGAAAGGCAGGGAAGAAGGAAGCTACAATGAGAAGGAGACAGGGAAACTAAGTCTTGCAGGTTAAGATACTTTACGGTTATGATCCAGCCTCAGGTCACGGCCAAAGCTTGCCCAGCAGGCATGGAAGAGCAGAGAAGAAACTATGCATGATACCAGGTTGGTGAGATGGCTCCGCCAGCAGGTGATACCTGGCTGGTGAGCGCACTGGCTCTATGCTCCTGGTCCTGAATCTGTGCTGGAAGAAGAGAGCCCACTCCAGAAGTTGCCTTCTAACCTACGTGTGTGTGTGTGTGTGTGTGTGTGTGTGTGTGTGTGTGTGTGTGTGTGTGTGTGCGCACACGCGCGCGTGCACACACACACACTCTCACTCTCAGTGCATGAGTGCAGACTGGGGTGGGGGAAGTCACAGTCAAGTCAATTGAAGTTGCTAACTAACCCAGGCTCAGGGACAACATTGACTGCAAACACAGCCCACCTTCTGCTGAGTAGGGAAAAGTGAGTTCCAGCACTGCTCAGAGTGACTGGCAATGAGAAAGCAGGGGAGGGCAGTGTCGCAAGGCCTGCCTGCCTGTGCCTGTGGTGCAAACACGTGCTGTGGCGCAACTCCCAGCTGACAAACAGGGCTGGCGCCCTTCCCCTGCTCTTCCCCTTGTACAATTCTTACTTCTCCCAATGGAAAACAGCCTAAAAATAGAGCTGGATCACAAAAAAAAAAACCTGCAGGTTTTGGAAAGCAAAGCTAACTAGATGTTGGAAAACTGACTCCAGCTGGGTTATATTAATGTGTGATGTTTAGAGTAGAGAGTAGGGCTTGGGACAGTCTGGAGCAGCCAGAGATAAGAAAGAGCCCGTTCAATCCTGCGTGATGACTTTTAAAGAGAGTGTAAAAAAAAAAAATCAATCTAGCTCCAGAGCAGAGCTATCAGGTTGTTCCCTGTGAGGAGAAGATAAAAAACTAGATATAAGATACAAAACACATGACTCAGTTGGTTGAGTGCTTGCCTGGAATGCACAAAGCCCTGGTGTTCTACCTCAGCACTGTAGATGTTGGCCAGGGTGATACATACTTGTGATCCTAGCATTGAAAGGTGGAGGCGAGAGAATCAGAAGTTCAATGTCACCCTTGGCTACATTGCAAGCTTGGTAACTCACACCTGTAATCCTGCCAGTTAGAAAGATCTCCATGAATTTGGGATTGGTATGGGCTACACAGTGAGTTTTGGGTTAGCCTGGGCTACAGAGTGAGACCCTATCTCAACACATCATTTCCCCAAAGAGTAAGACTATAGCTAAAATAGCAGCCTCTTACAAAGACTCAAGGTCTTATCATTTTGCACGTGGAAGTCGGAGAGTAACATTTGGGAGTGGGCTCTCTTCTCCCACCACAGATTCCAGGGATTGATCCGAGGGCCCTTAGACTTGTATCAAGTGCTTTTACCTGCTGACCTATATCACCAGCCCCAGGGAGTTGTGCCCATTGTGCTGTGCCATGGCCAGAAAGGAAGTGCTATCTAGACAGCACAAAGAAAAATGTATTTGGGAGAAGAGCAGCAGTGGGCTGGAGAGATGTCAAGCATCTACCCTGTCACCGTCGCCGTGATGCCCAGATCACAAAGACAACAGCTGGAAGTCAAAGCAGCTGGTCGCCAACCAGCCCTGCCAATGAGGGAACCTCTGAGTTCTTGGGTGGCCCCTTCCCACCTCAACCTCTCACCAGTTCTGTGACCTGAACAAGACAAATCTCTGCTTTCAAGAATTCTTTTGTCTTTGAATCCATGAGTGCAACCCAGAGCGGGTCCGGATATAAAACTGCAGACTGGGCACACAGTGACTCTGTTCACCACTTTGCATCTCCGTGGCGAAACACCAGACACAAGCAACACAAAGGGAGGGCTTACTTTAGCTTCTGGTCCCAGCTCAGCCAGACCCATTGCCTCAGAGGACCGGCTGGCGCTAATGAGACAGTGTCAGGAGTGAAAAGATATGGGAGAGCAGGCCTGCTCGCCCCACGACAGACAGAAAGGAGACAAAGAGACTGACAAACAGACATAGAGAGATCAGGGAGACAGAGATACTCTGGGGACTGGAGATAAGATTGGACATTCCCCGGTCACCTCCTTCCTCCTACCAGGCCCTACCTCCTAATTTCCCATTAATGGATTATGAATCTATTAATGGATTATTCTATAGATAGTGTCTGAGTCCTCGGTTCCAATCATCTGGAAAAGTCTTTAACACGGGAGCTTTAGTAGGAAACTGTAGATTCACACACAACAGTAACACAGTTGACTACTTGGTAGTCAAGGGTACAGAAGTCACTGGGCAAGACCTTCCTTTGACAAGTCCTTTGAAAAGCAATGACTGAAGCCATCCTTACTAATAGGTAGGAATTCACAGAGGGAGACATGGGGTTCATACCACAAGTAGAAATAGTACAGTTTCCTTGCCGGGCGGTGGTGGCGCATGCTTTTAATCCCAGCACTTGGGAGGCAGAGGCAGGTGGATCTCTGTGAGTTCGAGGCCAGCCTGGTCTACAAGAGCTAGTTCCAGGACAGGCTCCAAAGCCACAGAGAAACCCTATCTCGAACAACCAAAAAAAAAAAAAAGAAAGAAAGAAAAAGAAAAAAGAAAGAAAGAAAAAGTACAGTTTCCATTTCTAATTTTTAAAATTTATTTTAGCTTTCTGAGACAAGAGCTCATCACGTAGCCAAGGTTGACCTTGAACTCCAGATCATCTTGCCTCCACCTTCCACGTGCTGGGATTACAGTCCCTGACTAAGCTGTTTTCCTCTTGCCGAAAGCAACAGGATGAAAGCAACGTAAGGAAGAAAAGTCATATCTGGCTCAGCATCTAAGGGTACAATCCACCACACACAACAACAACAAAAATGGAGGTGGGATGTATCTCAGTGGGAGAGCACTTACCTAGTAAGTAAACAGCCCTTGGTTTGACCTCAAGGAAGGGAAGGGAGTGAGGGGAGGAAGAAGAGAGGGAGGCTGGGAGAAAGGTTTTTGCCATTTGCACATTCATTTTCAAAGCACCATTACACAGCTCTTACATACGAAGAGCAAAGAGGCAGAGACAGCTAGTATTTACTGAAGAATGAATAAACAAATAAAACATGATATGTGGAGATTGTAGAACATTACTCATCCCACAAAAGAATGGAGCTTAGATAAGCCTCCAGAACATTAGGCTAATCACAAGTGTGTGTGTGTGTGTGTGTGTGTGTGTCTGTGTGTGTCTGTGTGTCTGTGTGTGTCTGTGTGTCTGTGTATGTGTGTGTGTGTGTGTGTGTGTGAGTGATTCCACTTATCTGAGATACTTAAGCAGTCTGATTCGTTAAGGCAAAAGATAGACTACAATGAAGAATCCCAGGATCTGAGAAAGGAGGGAAAATGAGGGGAGACTCTCGGTTTTGCAAGATGAGAACATTCTAGAGCTCTGCTGCACAATGAGGTAAATATACTCAAGCCCACTGACACGAACACTTGGAAATGTTAAAGGGGACACTCTGGGTCACATGTTTTCACCACAAAATAAGACTTTGAAAATTACTTTTAAAAATATATAGCAATACTCTTCAAATCCAACGAAGGGTGTGAGGCACACAAGGGAGGAAAGACAGTTCCGCGAGAAGACGCGAATTCCCCAAAAGCGTGATCCTGGATAGAAGTCCCACGTCTGCTGAAATGTGTTTGCCTTCTATCAACAGAGAACAATGATCTGAGACTGGAAACTTTAGCAGTCTACCTGTAAGATAAGGGCTCTGGGTGAAGTCATTTCCTGGTTTTTATTTGTTTTGCTTGGTCTCAGTTTTGGTTTTGGATTTCAGTTTTGATTTTATAAAACTGGGTCTTACTTTATAGCCTGGACTGGCCTAGAACCCCATACATAGATCAGGCTGGCATTGAACTCTCAGAAATCTTACCCATCTTCAAACTCCAAAGTGATGGGATTTCAGGTGTGAGCTCCCATGCTCAACCCTCTCCTTGTTCTGAAGAAATATGCTCTGAAATGTTTAGAGGCAAAGGACAGACGGATAGACAAAAGGACAGACAACATTAAAAAGTAAGAGCAGCATGCTAATATTTGTAGAATCTGGGTAAAGGCTATTGGAAATACTTAGCCCTATTTTGCAACATTTCAGTAAATCTGAAATTATTACAAAATGGAAAGTCAAAATTTGAAAATGTTAAAGTTCACGTGGATCACAAAATGTCAGAAACTCCATTGATATTCCCCTCAAAAGGCTCTTCCTCCACTTGGAATACCTTCGATCTAGTCAGAATTCTTATGGCTCATGAATAAACAATAAACAGAGATTTCTCTGATGATTCACAAACCAACTTTGAAGCTGTAATCTCAGGCACATACCTGTAATCTCAGCACTTGGTAGGCTGCAACAGAAGGATTACTATGAGCTTGAGCTGCTTAGTTAACTGTCAAACAGACAGAACTTAGAACCATCTGGGGAGAGAGTTTTAGGAATTATCTAGATCAGGTTTGCCCATGGTTATGACTCGGGGGACTGACTGATTGTTAATTGATAGAGGAAGATGCAGCCCCTTGTGGGCAGCACCAATCTCCTACACAGAGGGTCCATAACAATGTAAGACAGGAGCAATCCAGCTGAGAGCAAGCAAAGATCCACTCATTTATTCCCTCTGCTCTTGACTATGGATATGATGCTTTAATTTTTACCTTAACTTTCCCCCACAATGATTAACTGTAACCTGGCACCGTAAGCTAAATAAACCCTTCCTTCTTTACGTTGCTCTTTGGTCAAGATATTTTATAGCAACAACAGAAACGCAAGTAGAACAGGATTTAAGTTCATCCTGGGCTCAGTAGTAAGTTTCAAGATAGCTATGTCTAAATCAAAACCAAGCAAGACCAGTGCTGCCTTTCAACTGGTAGGGTGCTTGAATGCATACACAAAGCCCCAGGGTTCTGTTTCCAGCACCGCGTGGTGGTGCAGGCCTATAATTCCAGCACTCAGAATTCAAGGCCTAAGAATCAGGAAGTCAAGGCTAATCTGGGCTACATGAGACCGCGTTTAAAAAAAAAAAAACACCACAAAACAACAACAACAACAATAAAAACAGAACAAAACAACTGAGTCTATAGCTTAATGTTAGAGCAGCTGGTTAGCATGTACCAGGCCCTGGGATTCAGTTCTTCACACTAAAACAAAATGTGACAGATAATGATTAATACACTTAATTGGACTTGGCATTTGCTGGCAGCAATAAATAAAAGACCTTCGATGAGTGAAACTGGTGATGCCTACTTCTACCACAGTGGCAGGAAACTTGTCACATCCCACCATCCACTGACCATCGGGTAGCGTATATGACAGGCCATCTGGCGGTCAGAGGAAACAGAAAAAAGACAAAGAAAAAGCACTTGTTCCTTCATTTGAAGGCAACTCTCCCCAAATCCATGAAACGCTTTCACATTCAATTCCCTGGCCAGACTGAGTCACAGCCCACACCTATCTGCAAATAAGGGGACAAAAGTCGCCTCCTAGCTGGTCCACTGCCCGGAATTCTACTGTGGAAGAGGAGAAGAATGGATGCTGAGTGAATAATGCTCACAGTCTCTTTCAGTATCACTTTCCTATCATGAAGTGTTTAACAAACACCAAAAGAAAGTCTTTTTAAGGCTCACTCCACCCATATCTGACCCTGCTAAAGTACCCAAGAACCTAAGACTAGATAGGTTTTTTGGGGGGGGAGCCCAGCCCAATACTCTGCTAAAGAAACACATCAATAGACTTCTAGTGACATACTGCTGTACCCATAGATCACTGCCTCACTCAGCCCCCATCAGAGAAGCTTCATGCAGTAGATGGGAACTAACACAGACACCAGTGACCGCAAAATGTGAAGAGACTGGAAGATTTTGGAACACTCAGTCCTAAAGGGGATGTTGTCAGCAGAGCCTCCCCTCAGGGCTCAAGGACCTACCTAGAAGAGGATGTGGAAAGAGTCTAAGATCCAGAGGTGATGGATGACTTCACTCCAGAGAAGCAGAGTCTCCCAGACACAACAGGACCAATGCACATATGAACTCAGAGAGATTGGGGCAGCTTTCACAAGGTCTGCAGAGGTTTCATACAGGCAGGCTCCCAGCACAGAAAGGGGGAAGTGGACATGGGTCCCACCCCTAACCAAGAAACTATATGAAGAAACTATATGCAATTGATACCCACTGGCAAAGGAAAAATCCGTTTCTTCCTATGGACTCTTGCTGAGTATATTAGCCACACTTCAGGGCAGGCCCACTGCCCAGAAGTAATTGGCCAACACAAAATGAACTCAGTGATGCTGGGTGACATACACCTTTAATCCCAGCACTAGGGAGGCAGAAGCAGGTGAATCTCTGAATTTGAGGCCAGCCTAGTCTACAGTTCCAGGACAGCCAGGGATACACAAGAAACCCTGTCTTGAAAAACCAAGGGGGAAAAAATGAAGTCAGTGGTATGTTTGTAGACCTTTTGTCTCATTTTGCTTCATTTGGGCACTTTTTGTCTTATTGATCTGTTATTTTTATTTGTGTTTATGTATGTGTGTATAGAAGAAAGGAAGGAAGGAAGGAAGGAAGGAAGGAAGGAAGGAAGGAAGGGAGGGAGGAAGGAAGAAAGAAAGAAAGAAAGAGAAAGAAAGAAAGAAAGAAAGAAAGAAAGAAAGAAAGAAAGAAAGAAAGAAAGAAAGAAAGGTAAGTCTTTTACCCAGATACCAGGTGGTGTATGCTTGAAAACTCAGCACTCTGGAGGCTGAGGCAGGAGAACTGTCAAAAGTCCAAGGCCACCTTAGATGACACAATGAGTTCTGGCTCAGCCTGGACTACAGAATTAGACCCTGTTTCAAAAACCAAAACAGAATAAAAACTAAAGGCAGTGGGGCTGGGGAGGTGGCTCAGTTGGTAGGATGTTTGTCTGGCATGCCTGAAGCCTTGGGCTCACTTCCCAGTACTGCATCAACTGGACGTGATGGTTTACACCTGTCATCCCAGCACTGGACAGGTGGAGTCAGGAAGACCAGAAGTTCAAGGTCATCCAGCCTTGACTACATACTAGATTCTGGGACCAGCCTGGGCTGTTACGGTGTTGAGACTCAAGAATGAATAAATTAATAAATTAACAATTGGAGAAAGGAAGGAAGGCACTGTTGATGTAGTACAAGGAAGCCAGAATGAGCTAAGGGAGTTGTTGGGGCTGGGGAGTGACCACCACAGTCTGTACTGCAGAGGTCAGAGGGCAACTTTCTAGAACCATTGTCTCCTTTCACCAGGTAGATTCTAAGGATTGAACTCAGGTAGCCAGGCTTGAGGGCAAAAGCCTTTACCAGATCATCCATCTTCTTGGTTTAGGAATTACTTTCTTTTTTTAGACAGTGGACTTAAATTCACTACACAGCTCAAAGTTAGCCTTGAACGCCTGGTCCTCCTCCATCCACCTCTGAAGTACTGAGATAGTAAACATGGGTGCACACCATGCAGCTTCAGTTTTGGGGCTTGTTTTTGGTTTGTTTGTTTATTTGTTGCCTTTTTTTGTAGAGGGAGGGTTTGGTTTTTCGAGGCAGGGTTTCTCTGTATAAGAGCTCTGGCTGTCTTAGCACTCTGTAGGCCAGGCTGGCCTTGAACGCAGAGAAATCCATCTGCCTCTGCCTCCCCAAGAGTGCTGGGATTAAAGGTGTGTGCCACCACCACCCATCACCATGCAGTTTCTCAGCTGAGCTCTGAAACCCAACACAGGTCCAGTGACAACAGAAAGATGATAGAGAAGACCACAGAAAGCATAGGAGCCACTGCCTTACCCCTGTGCTGGCTTCTACTTCTATATTTCATTCTTCCCAGTTCTTTGGGCTGTTTTGTATGCACGTGAGGGATTTTTGTTTGTTGTTTACTTTAAGATGAAAAATTACTTTAAAATATAAAAGACTATTGAATTGGCATTTGTTTTCAGGCAGGTTTTAGCTATGTAGCCCCTGGCTGGTCTGGAGCTCACTATGTACCTCAGGCTGCCTTCAAACTGCTGATCTTTCTGACTCAACCTCCCAATTTGAATTATAAATGTGGGAACTAGGGAAATGGTGCAGCAGATAAGAGCACTTGCTGAGTGAGTATGAGGATGTGAGATCAAATCTCAGTATCCACATAAAAAGCAGGGTGTAGCTGAAACAGCGACAGGGAGGTGGAGACAGAAGGGCCACTGGGGCTTGCTTCCCAGCAGCCTACCTCCAGGTTCAATGAGAGACCAGATCTCTACGGAATAAAGCAGAGTGACTGAGCTAGGTGCACCTGCACATTCAATATACACACCTATACCACAGGTACACCTCCCCCTCTCATATACACACACACACACTCCACACTCGATGAATTACAAGTATATGTAATTATGGTCATTTTTTTTTACCATATTTTGACTTAAGATTTTTTTGTTGTTGTTGTTGTTTTGTTTTCCAATGTTGGAGTTCAAATCCAAGGCCTTGCACCTGCTAGGCAAAGAGCTTCACCACTGAGCCACACCTTTGCTCTCCAATCTTGGTCAAAGTATGCTTTCAGAAAACAATCTGAGCCCCACTCCTGTTAAATCATCTACGACCTATAAACATCTTGGGAGAAAGCCCATGTAACAGTTAAGGAAACAGACATGCCAGCCACCTGAGGAACAGCCCACCTGGATGCCTCCCGAGGGGATTACTGAGGAGGCTAGCAGTTGTCTCCATAATCCTCGCCCAAACACTGGCAGTACAGAAGTACAGGAAGAATTGAAAGGCTTTGTAGGCTGCTGACGGTGATGTGTCCACAGGTGATCTCCAGTCATCTGAGTTGTCACAAGAGACCTGCAGGAAGCAAGACTTTGGCCTCCTGGCTATTCAATCACATTTGGTGCCGTTCTAGTCTCAATGCATTGAGAGCTATCCAGGCATGGTGGCTGGTGCACATCTGTTATCCAAGTAACCAATAGGCGGAGGCAGGAAGATTGCTGTGAGTTGAAGGCCAGCCTGGGCTACATAACAAGACCCTGTCTCAAAAATCCAAACAAGGTGGGCAAGAGGTATGAATCAGTGTGTGGAGTACTTCCTTAGCAGGCACAAAGTCCTGCATTCAATACCATATAAATCAGGCTTGGTGGTCCAGACCTGTAAGTCACCCTCTGCCATGCTCAGCTCAAGGCCACCCTAAGCTACGAGAGACTCTGTCTGAAAAAGAAAAATGACTGTTTGGTTGTTTGATTTTTGAGAACTAAAACTGAGTTGACCTGTGAGAACACATTCTTAGGGTACTAAGTTCTTTGGGAGTTTCCAGAGAAACTGCCTGCTGCTAGCCCTACTGGAAATCCCCAAGAGGAAATGTAGGTATGGCTAGGAAGGTCACAATCTCCTAAGCAAGGGGTTGTCTGAGCATGTCTGGTAGATGGATGTGTGTGTGCTTGCAGGGTCTCTGCAATTCCACACTCAGAACCTGAGACACTAGTGGGTCCATGAGAATCCTGGCTGCATCTGCTACAAAGCAAGTGGGGTCTCTGGAGAGGTGGGAAATGTATGGTACCAGCTGCACCCTCTGTCCTCCTACCCTGGCCCCAGACTCCTGACCTGATGGCAAACTTCACCCCGATTTGGGCACGATCCAGTTGAGTCAGACAGACATCTCTTCCCCCAAACCAAGGTTCCAGTTTTGGCTTGCGGCAGCAGAAACATAGCAGAAACAAGGCCCAGATGACCTACATCTTGCATCATACAACCAAGGCTGAGTTTCTGGGCTCCAGACTGGCAACTGCTGCTCTGCCTGCCACTGTGCTTCCAAGTGGAACACAGAGCCATGGCGTAGAATCCTAGCCTGTGAGAACCTGGGGAAGTGAAGGTCTGTTCTTTAGGAAGACTCCTAGTTATCCCTGTTGGAGCGCTAAGACAAATAGGCTGCCAACCGCACCATCCCACTCCACCCTGCTCCTGTCCAGCACTGGATACAAAGCAGCTTGCTTCTGACCATTGGCTGCCCTTCCTTTCTTCACCATGAGCCTCAGTCCCTGACCTACCTGCCACTATGGTGCAGATGTTGGGAGCCTCAGCCTGTATACAGGGGGAGGTGTGCAGGTACACATGCATGTGTGCTGGGAATGGGGAACCGCAAAGATGAGGGAGAAAGGAGTGAGGACTGGCTGGTCTCTGGCCAGAGACAACACCCTTGAAGGAAGAAGATGGAGCAAGAGCAAGATGTGAGGAAGCTAGAAACTAAGAACCAAGACTGGTTTTGCTTATTTGCTTGGTTTGATTGCTTGTTCTTTTATTTAAGACGGGGTCTCTCTATTAAGCCTTTGCTGGCCTAGAATGAACTATATAGACTGGGATGGCCTAGAATTTGTGGCAATCCTCCTGCCTCTGCTTCCCTAGTGCTGGGATTATAGACACACCAGCATACTTAGCTAGGACTCCAAACTCATCTTCCATTTTGCCGGGATTCTTGCTATGGGTGAATATGCAGGCATAACATTTATCCTTATAACATTTCCTATCCCCAAATGAAACTGTCTTCAGTCCAATGCTAAATCCCTACCCCTGCCCCTTGCAGCCCTGATGTGATGGCTAGGCTTCATTATCAATTTGACTGGCTTTGGAATCACCATGCAGACACTGTGAGGAGGTTTCCCAAAAGGCTTAACAGGGGAGGGAAACCATCCTAAATGTGAGGGCTCCATCTCCATCTGGGGTCCTAAACTGAATAAAAAATGGAAATTAAGACAATAGTAAGCATCCACCTCCCTCTGCTTTCTGACTAGATGAAATATGACCAACTCACCATGGCCTTCTCGCCTCAAACTATGAGTGAGAATAAACCCTTTCTTGCTTATTTTGCTCTTGTCACTTATCACAGCAATGAGAAAAGCACTGAGAGTCATGATCAGAGACATACCATTAGAACATCAGGAGGCTGATTTTTGTCCCCAGTTCTAGGGATGGAACCCATGGCCTCCAGAGTACTTCTCAGAATTCCTTGCAGCTGAATTACATATCCTGTTCTCGAGATGGTCACATGCCTGGCTGTCACTGCAGTGACTTAGCAGTTATCTCAGGACTTATAAATCTAGAACAAACAGTGGGTTTGAGCACTCTGCCCCTTGAAGCCAGCAGCTTTGATTGGCCCTGGACTTCTATGTAGAGGATTCTGAGTCCGCTCTGTTGTGCGTGCACGCGCCCTACATAGCTAGATTTCTGATCCCTCTACCTCCACCTTCTGTCGCCTCCAGGTGACAAGCGTGTGTCATTATGCCCAGTTAACGCAGTTCTTGGGATTGAACTGGAGTCTTCGTGTGTGCTAGGCGAGCCCTCTACCAACTGAGCTACATCGCCAGCCCTGCTGGCCTGCCCTCTACATGCTCGGACAGCAGCATCTCCGCCTGTCTCCCTCTGTGGCCTTTGCTCCTTCATGTGCCTCCACTGAATGCAGACTGGAAGTCTCTTCTCCCTCTTGTAGCCCCTTGCTGGTCTTCACAGCAGCCCCTAATTGTACCCATGGATGGTAACATTCCTCCTACTTGCTCTCTGGGTATTTACCAGGGAATTTTCCAGCATTCTCTTGCCCTTAGTTCTGTCTCTTACAGACATGAGTTTTTCAGAACAGAAGGAACAAATCTGATTTGTCTATCAGAAAGGTAGATTTTGTTTCTTTCACAAAAAGAGAAGGAGGGCCAGGCTGGCCTTTCCCTCCTACAGATCCTGCTGCCAACACCTCCCAGTTGCTAAATTATTAGGTATTTTTACATCTTAAAATAAGATGACTCCAGCAACAGTGTAATTCCCTACACTTGAGTGAGTTCTGCATTCAACACTTAGTCCTCTCTCCACTGCAACAACTCCAAGCGCTTCTAGGCACACGGGATGCTGGCATAGCCTATGGGAGTGGCTGAGATTGTTGCTATGGAGAGGGTGTTAACACGGCATGTGGCGGCAGTATGGCTGAGAGATAAAGTCAGGCAGAGGTAAAGTCTCGCAAATATAATCCTGCACTTGAGAGGCTGAGGCAGACCAGCCTGAGCCATAGAATGAGACCCCGTCTAGACCCAATCTACAATATAAAACTTATATCTGGCACTGATGTCGGGTCAAGGAACCTGTGGCTAGACAGATCATAGGCCCTAGGGAAGAATCTACTGGTAAATGAACACAGTATTTAACTGGCTCCTATACTCATAGATTAGTGCATTTCTCAACTCCCATAAGAGAAGACTCTTCTTGTAGTAGATGGTGATTAATACAGATCTACAATGTATCAAGCACAGAGAATAAGAGACTAGAATGTAGGCCGGGTGGTGGTGGCACATGCCTTTAATCCCAGCACTCGGGAGGCAGAGGCACGCGGATCTCTGTGAGTTCCAGACCAGCCTGGTCTACAGAGCTAGTTCCAGGACAGGCTCCAAAGCCACAGAGAAACCCTGTCTCGAAAAACAAAAAAAAGAGAGAGAGAGAGAGACTAGAATGCTCACTCCTAAAATGTAAGACATATATATCAGCTACCTCCTCCCAAGGTTTGGGAATCATTGCAGAAGAGGGATCAGAAAGCCTCTATGAGCCAGCAGCAGTGGAAAACACGGGGATGCAGTGTTCTGGTGTTCTGGGACACAACAGGGCAACTGCACATATGAATTCACAGGAGCTGAGATGCATGTCCAAGACCCTCACAAGCTCAAGCCAAACCAAATCCCGGCATGGAGAAGGAATGAGAGCCTGAAATCCCACCCTATATAAAGAGCTACTGGCAACCTGGAGTTGCCAGAGAGGGAAAATCCATTTTCCTTAAGGGCAAGGCTCCTGGTAGGTCAACCATGTTCCAGCGGAAGGCTACAATTCAAGAGGATATGGGCAGTGCCAACTGTACTCCATGTATTAAAAAACAAACAAACAAAAAACCAAAAACGGACACAAAGTTAGATGAGTAGAGGCAAAAGTAGACTTGAGGGGAGTGGGAGAGGGTGGATATGCTCAAAGTACATCTCATGTAAGACATTCTCAAAGAGCTGATAAAGAATGAGAAAAAAGAAATGAATTAACCAGAAAGAAAGGAAAGAGGAGTGGGGGCAGGGAGATGAAATGCTGAAATGTCTCAATTTCCTAGGAATTATCACCACATGAACAACAGTTTGTAGCTTTCTCC
The DNA here is from genome assembly GCA_004026605.1 of Ondatra zibethicus. Lineage (NCBI taxonomy): Eukaryota > Metazoa > Chordata > Mammalia > Rodentia > Cricetidae > Ondatra > Ondatra zibethicus. Next base: position 4,038 of record PVIU01013320.1, on the reverse strand, counting down.
TCTCTAGAAAGACACATTCACCTTATGCTTGGGAACCAAAGAGACGCAGCTGGTGTGTGCACAGAACACACAGAGAAACTGAGCCAAGGTTACCCTTAGTTCCTAATCTTCCTCCCTCTACTTCCCAAATGTGGGATTACAGGCATACATGACCATGCCCTGCTCGGTTTCTTTCTTCCCTTTGTTGTTCTTGTTTGCTGTTGGTTTGCCTTTGGTTTGTTTGCTTCTTTATTTTTGGAGGGTTTTGTGATAGAATCTTAACTTTGTAGCACAGACTGGCCTTTAAGTCACAGCAATTCTGCCTGAGCCTCCAAATGTTGGGATTACAGGCCTGAGCCCCCATATCCGGCTTCAGGCTTCTGCTGTTTTCCATGTCTGCAGGGAACCCAAGATCCTAGGTTGGAAAACAAGCCCAACAAGGCCAAGGTCTTGGCTGGCAAGCCACAGATAGCTCTAGGCCAATGGGTCTGGGAGATGAGCCCAGGGTGCAGAATCCCTCACCAGGCAGAACTTGAGCTGGATGCTGGGTGTCCCCTGCCACCTGGTGTGATGTCCTCAGCCAAGTGCACCCAGCATTGTGAGGCAGAGGGAAATGGAACTTGTTTATTATTTACTGACGGTGGCTTTTCTAAGAACCGTGATGCTGAATTAAGAAACAAGTTAAGGGGAGACAGGGCAGGCCAGCCAAGTGTCAACTTCCTCTTGTAAACAGGTCTCGGAGAGAAAAACAACCTGCCTAGTGACGTGTTAGGTCAGAATGAACCCTCATTTTAGAAATGAGGATGTTAGGATCAGAGGGATCACCAGAAAAATGGCACTTTGGAGAAAAGTCAACTTTGGGAAGTCTGGGTTTTTTTCTGGAACATTCTTAAAGTCATTAAATCTTAGCTCATAAGTTTCTTTTATAAATTATTTATATTCTACTGTCTCCAAACTAATGGGTTTTTTTATTTTTGTTTGGTGTTTCGAGACAGGGTTTCTCTGTGTAGCCTTTGCTGTCCTGGAACTAGCTCTGTAGAGCAGGCTGGCCTTGAACTCACAGAGATCCTCCTGCCTCTGTCTCCCGAGTGCTGGCATGTGTGTGCCACCACCACCTGGCACTCTGGTGGTTTTTTAAATAAGGTCTCAGTTTGAAGCCCAGGGTAGATTTGAACTCACAGTCATTCTACCTCAGGCTCCCAGTTGTCTACTCACCTTAACTCTGAGAGCCTATGCTCACCCTAGGTTTCCCATCATGTTCCCTACGGCCTCTCTAATTCGTCTCTGTGCACACAATCTAAGTTCCTAAGACCCCATTTTCAGCCCTGCCCTCTCCTTCTCTTCCCCTGGAAGCTAACGATGGCTCCCTACTGCCTCCAAGACCAACACGGAACTTCAGTGTTCATCGAACAGCCTCTACAAGGCATGCTCAAGCCTGCTTTCCTAGACTCTCTCCCCATTCCTTATTTCATTTTATTTTTGAGACAGAGCCTCCCTTTGTAGTCCCGACTGAGAATGCTCCCCCTCTACCTGGGTAGTCAAGGAAGGCTTCCTGGGGGATGTTCTGCAAGGTGAGGTGGGAAGGGCAGAGTGAGCAGGAGCATGGTGTAGGCTTTGTCCCCTGCAAAACCCTAAAGGTTAATGTCAGGATCATGGGAATAGCTGCAGTGGATGGTGACTAGTGAGACTGAGTAGGGAAGGTACAGGAGCTCGTTACACTGGCTTGTTTCAGGGAGACCAGACACATGTATCCCAACATCACAGTCATGCCATGGGGATCTATCGATCAGTTGCCCCAGTGCCCAACACTTTTGCCCTTTATTTATTTATTTGCAACACGGCCTCCCTCTCCCAGACTGGGTTCAAACTCACTATGAGGACTGTGGTGGTTTGAATAAGAATGGCCCCCATAGGCTTATATATTTGAATGCTTAAACACCAGGGAGTGGCACTATCTGAGAAGGATATGGGGGTGTGCTCTTATTGGAGGAGGTATTTCACTGGGCGTGGGCTTTAAAGTTTCAAAAGCCCATGCCAGGTCCAGTGTCTATTTGTGTCTGTGTTGACCATATGTCTGTCTCTCTTGTCTCTCCCTCTGCTTAGGGATCACAATGTAACTCCTAGCTACTACTTTACCTCCATATGTACCAGAATGATAATGGACTAAGCCTCTGAAACTGTAAGCAAGCCACTGATTAAATGTTTTGGTTTTTTAAATAAAAATTACCTTGGTCATGGTGACTCTTCACAACAATAGACAGTGACTAAGACAATGACCGTAAACTTTGATCCTCCTGCCTCCACTTTCCCAGTGCTGAGATATCATATGCGTGTCTATTCAATGCCGGGGATGGAACTCACGGCTCTATGCTAGACAGATATCCTCCAGCCCCTACCTCAGCTATTTAGATGAATGAATGTTTTCATCCTGTTCCCTACAGACCACAAGGAGACGTCAAGAGAACAGCTTGTGGTTTAATATCTGAACAGGTGACTCATGGTGTAATGTCTCTGATCCCTTTACTTTTGCTCCAATACAGTGTGCTGGAAATTGGGCTTCTCAGAGCTTGACCACAAAGGAGTCCATTCCGATTGTCTCCTAGGTCTCTTGAGGGAGCTGAGAAACCTGTTGGTAGAGGAACTATCAGGTCTGCCTGGTGGCAAGACACATCACCAGGGCATCCAGGTGTTTACCTGGGGAATGCCTTCATCTGGATGATATAAACACAGAAGGGAAGAGTCACATTTCCCAAATCCAGGATGTGCCAAACTAGGTAAACCAGGGATGGGCGAGGGATGAAAAGGATCACTGAGATTTTCCTGGTGCTCTGTCAGGCCTGCCAGCATTCTTCCAGCCTGTGCGGAAGCCACACTGAGATAAAACAGTTTATCAGTAAATCCCTTGGAACGTCACAAGTCTTTTATTATCTTAAGGGGTCATCAAGATGTCAGTGTGCTTCCCGCCCAGGCCCAGAAAGAGAGGAGAGGAGAGGAGAGGAGAAAGGCCTGAGGGCCCTGGGGTAGGTCAGCTGTGTGAAAGCTGGGCAGGTCTTCTCAAGGCTATCTCCAACTACTAGCAGCCCCCATCCCCATCCCCATACTTTTTTTTTAAATGGGAGAACAGTTATCTCACATAGCCAGGCTGTCCTCAAACTCACTACGTAGCTGAAGATGATCTTGAACTTCTGATCTTACTACCTCCACACCCTGACTCTGGGATACAGCCCTCAGCCACTTCGCCCAGCTTATATGCTGGGAATGGAACCCAGACTTCATACCAGCTTTGTAAACATTCTACCAATTGAGTTATATCCCCAGGCCTGGTTTTGTTAGAGTTTTTGATTTTTGTTTGTAGAACAGGGCCTCATATATACCGGCCTGAAACTTGCTATGTAGGCCAGGCTGGCCTTGCAGAGCTCCATCTGCCTCTACCTCCCAAGTACTGGGAATAAAGTCGTGACCAAACAGGCTTTGAGTTCAATGTGAAACCAAGCCCAGAGCAGCGTGTGTTCTGCTCCATCCCTCCATACATTATTACCGTGAAATAGGTCTCTAACTGGAAGTGGAGCTAGACCAGCAGTCTCCACTCCCCACAGCACTGAAGTTACGGGTGCACTTGAGACTCGCTTCTATTTGTGGGTCCTAGCCCTATGAATTCAGGTCCTCATGCTTGTTCCCATTGAGCCATCTCCCCAGCTCCACCAGCCCCTTAAAAAGAACAGATTTTGGAAGACCGATACCCCAAATCTGAAGAGTTCTCTTTACAATCTCCATACTTTGGGGTCCATCACCAAGGAACTCCTCAGAGAGCAAGCCATAGCTAAGCCCAGACTTATTCAGTTCAGAACGGACTGAAGAAGGCTGCCACTCCTGGGACACATTTCACTCCGGGAAGAATAAGGACACTCAGAGCTTTTGGGGTTTGTGTATTTAAAGGTAGTTAATAATTGCATCAATAAATGATCTAAACACTCTAATTAAAAGACATAAATTTGAACAAGATATGGTGGCAGCAAGCCTGTAATCTTAGCAGTGAGAACCCAAGACAGAAGGAATTGT